>JARGCV010000722.1:0-35902 GCA_034064705.1 Bothrops alternatus
TAGGGGTAGGGGTAGGGGTAGGGGTAGGGGTAGGGTAGGGATAGGGATAGGGATAGGGATAGGGATAGGGATAGGGATAGGGATAGGGATAGGGATAGGGATAGGGATAGGGATAGGGATAGGGATAGGGATAGGGATAGGGATAGGGATAGGGATAGGGATGGGATAGGGATAGGAGGGATAGGGATAGGGATAGGGATAGGGATAGGGATAGGGATAGGGATAGGGATAGGGATCGGATAGGGATAGGGATAGGGATAGGGATAGGGATAGGGATAGGGAAGGGATAGGGAAAGGGAAAGGGGTAGGGGTAGGGGTAGGGGTAGGGGTAGGGGTAGGGGTAGGGATAGGGATAGGGATAGGGATAGGGATAGGGATAGGGATAGGGATAGGGATAGGGATAGGATAGGGATAGGGAGGATAGGGATAAGGGATAGGGATAGGGATAGGGATAGGGATAGGGATAGGGATAGGGATAGGGATAGGGATAGGGATAGGGATAGGGATAGGGATAGGGAATAGGGATAGGGATAGGGATAGGGATAGGGATAGGGATAGGGATAGGGATAGGATAGGGATAGGATAGGGATAGGGATAGGGATAGGGATAGGGATAGGGATAGGGATAGGATAGGATAGGGATAGGGATAGGGATAGGGATAGGGATAGGGATAGGGATAGGGATAGGGATAGGGATAGGGATAGGGATAGGGATAGGGATAGGGATGGGAATAGGGATAGGGATAGGGATAGGGGTGGGGGTGGGGGTGGGGTAGGGAAAGGGGGGATAGGGATAGGGATAGGGATAGGGATAGGGATAGGATAGGGATAGGGATAGGGATAGGGATAGGGATAGGGATAGGGATAGGGATAGGGATAGGGATAGGGATAGGGATAGGGATAGGGATAGGATAGGGATAGGGATAGGATAGGGATAGGGATAGGGATAGGATAGGGATAGGGATAGGGATAGGGATAGGGATAGGGATAGGGATAGGGATAGGGATAGGGATAGGATAGGAGGGGTTGGAATAGAGATAGGGATAGGTAAGGGATGGGAATAGGGATAGGGAGAAGATTGGGGATATGGATAAGGATAAGGATGGGAATAGGGATAGGTATCGGGATTCCGATAGGGATAGGGAAAGGGAAAGGGATGAAGAGAGATAGGGAAAGGGAAAGGGATGGGGTAAGAGATAGGGAAAGGGATTGGAATAAAGAGACGGAGAGGGAGTGGGAGAGACACTGGCAGAGGGAGAGGGAGAGGGATAGGGATAGGGATAAGGATAGGGAACGGGAATGGGAAAGTGATGGAATAAGGATAGGGAAAGGGAAAGGGATGGGAATAAAGATAGGGAAAGGGAAAGGGATGGGAATAGGGATAGAGAAAGTGAAAGGGAAAGGGATGGGAAGAGGGAAGTGGAAAGAAAAGGGATGGGAATTAGGATACAAAAATGGAAAGGGATGGGAATAGGGATAGGGAAAGGAAAATGGATGGGGAAAGGGAAAGGGAAATGGATGGGGAAAGGGAAAGGGAAAGGGATAGGGAAAGGGATGGGAATCGGGAAAGGCATAGGGATAGGGATAGTGATGGGGATGGGGATGGGGAGGAGGATGGGGATGGGAATAGGGACAATGAAACGGAAAAGGAAAGTAATGAGAATAAGGATAGAAAAAGGGAAAGGGATTGGAATTAGGATATGAAAATTCAAAGGGCTGGGAATAGGGATAGGGAAAGGGAAATGGATGTGGAAAGGGAAAGGGAAATGGATGGGGAAAGGGATTGGAATAGGGAAATGCATAGGGATAGGGATAAGGATGGGGATGGGGATAGGAATAATTAATGAGTAAAAGGATAGAAAAAGGGAAAGGGATTGGGATAGGAATAGCGATAGCGATAGGGATAAAGAAAGGGATGGGAATAGGGAAAAAGATAGGGATGGGAATAGGGATAGGGATAAAGATAGGGATAGGGGTAGGGATGGGGATAATGATAGGACTAGGGCTAGGGCTAGATTTAGGGTTAGGGTTAGGGAAAGGGAAGGGAAAGGAAAAGGGATGGGGATGGGGAGAGGGAGAGGGAGAGGGATGGTAATAGGGATAGGAAAGGGAAATGGATGGAGAAAGGGAAAGCGATAGTGATAGGGAAAGGGATAAAGAAAGGGATGGGAATAGGCATAAGGATTGAGATGTGAATAGGGATAAGGATAGTGATAAGGATAGGCATAAGGATATGGATATGGATATGGATATGGATATGGATATGGATATGGATAGGGATAGGGATAGGGATAGGGATAGGGATAGGGATAGGGATAGGGATAGGGATAGGATAGGGATAGGGATGGGATAGGATAGGGATTGGGATAGGGAAAGGGATAAGGATAGGGAAAGGGAAAGGGAATGGAATATGGATAGGGATGGGGATTGGGATAGGGAAAGGGAAAGGGAAAGGGAAACGGATGGGAATAGGGATAGGGAAAGGGAAATGTATAGAGAAAGGGAAAGAGATAGTGATAGGGAAAGGGATAGGGATAGGGATAGGGATAGGGATGGGAATAGGGATAGGGATAGGGATAGGGATAGGGGTGGGGGTAGGGGTAGGGAAAGGGATGGGAATAAGGATAGGGATAGGGAGAGGGTTGGGAATAGAGATAGGGATAGGTAAAGGGATGGGAATAGGGATAGGGAGAAGATTGGGGATATGGATAAGGATAAGGATGGGAGTAGGGATAGGTATCGGGATTCTGATAGGGATAGGGAAAGGGAAAGCGATGGGAATAGGGATAGGGATGGGGATAGTGATAGTGATAGGGATAGGGAAAGGGAAAGGGATGAAGAGGGATAGGGAAAGGGAAAGGGATGGGGTAAGAGATAGGGAAAGGGATTGGAATAAAGAGACGGAGAGGGAGTGGGAGAGACACTGGCAGAGGGAGAGGGAGAGGGATGGGAATAGGGCATAGGGATAGGGAACGGGAATGGGAAAGTGATGGGAATAAGGATAGGGAAAGGGAAAGGGATGGGAATACAAGATAGGGAAAGGGAAAGGGATGGGAATAGAGATAGGGAAAGTGAAAGGGAAAGGGATGGGAAGAGGGAAGTGGAAAAGAAAGGGGATGGGAATTAGGATACAAAAATGGAAAGGGATGGGAATAGGGATAGGGAAAGGAAAATGAATGGGGAAAGGGAAAGGGAAATGGATGGGGAAAGGGATAGGAATAGGGATAGGGAAAGGGAAAGGGAAAGGGATGGGAATCGGGAAAGGCATAGGGATAGGGATAGTGATGGGGATGGGGATGGGGATGGGGAGGAGGATGGGGATGGGAATAGGGACAATGAAATGGAAAAGGAAAGTAATGAGAATAAGGATAGAAAAAGGGAAAGGGATTGGAATTAGGATATGAAAATTCAAAGGGCTGGGAATAGGGATAGGGAAAGGGAAATGGATGGGGAAAGGGAAAGGGAAATGGATGGGGAAAGGGATTGGAATAGGGAAATGCATAGGGATAGGGATAAGGATGGGGATGGGGATAGGAATAATTAATGAGAAAAGGGATAGAAAAAGGGAAAGGGATTGGGATAGGAATAGCGATAGCGATAGGGATAAAGAAAGGGATGGGAATAGGGAAAAAGATAGGGATGGGAATAGGGATAGGGATAGGGATAGGGATAGGGATAAAGATAGGGGTAGGGGTAGGGATGGGGATGGGGATGGGGATGGGGATAATGATAGCACTAGGGCTAGGGCTAGATTTAGGGTTAGGGTTAGGGAAAGGGAAAGGGAAAGGGAAAGGGAAATGGAAAGGGAAAGGGAAAGGAAAAGGGATGGGGATGGGGAGAGGGAGAGGGAGAGGGATGGTAATAGGGATAGGAAAGGGAAATGGATGGAGAAAGGGAAAGCGATAGTGATAGGGAAAGGGATAAAGAAAGGGATGGGAATAGGCATAGGGATTGAGATGTGAATAGGGATAAGGATAGGGATAAGGATAGGGATAGGGATAGGGATAGGGATAGGGATTGGGATAGGGAAAGGGATAAGGATAGGGAAAGGGAAAGGGAAAGGGAAAGGGAAAGGGATTGGAATATGGATGGGGATAGGGAAAGGGAAAGGATAGCTATAGGGATAGGGATAGGGAAAGGGATAGGGATAGGGAAAGTGAAAGGGAAAGCGATGGAAATAAAGATAGGGAGAGGGAGAGGGAGAGGGAGAGGGATAGGATGGGAATAGGGATAGGGAAAGGGAAATGGATAGAGAAAGAGAAAGCGATAGTGATAGGGAAAGGGATAAAGAAAGAGATGGGAATAGGCATAGGGATTGAGATGTGAATAGGGATAAGGATAGGGATAAGGATAGGGATAAGGATAGGGATAGGATAGGGAAAGGGATAGGGATAGGGAGAGGGAGAGGGAGAGGGAGAGGGAGAGGGAGAGGGAGAGGGAGGAGGGAGAGGGAGAGGGAGAGGAGAGGGAGAGGAGAGGGAGAGGGAGAGGGAGAGGGATAAGGATAGGGATAGGGATAGGGATAGGGATAGGGATAGGAATACAGATAGGGATGAGAATAGGGATAGGGATAGGGAAATGGAAATGGAAACTGAAAGGGATGGGAATTAGGATACTGAAAGGGAAAGGGTTGGGGATGGGGAATGGGATAGGGAAAGGGAAACGGATGGGAATAGGGATAGGGATATGGAGAAGGGTAGGGATAGGGAGAACATTGGGGATATGGATAAGGATGGGAATAGGGATAAGGATACCAATAGGGATAGGGAAAGGAAAAGCGATTGGAATAGGGATAGGGATGGGGATAGGGATAGGGAAAGGGAAAGGGATGAAGAAAGATAGGGAAAGGGAAAGGGATGGGAATAGGGATAGGGTTAGAGATAGGGAAAGGGATGGGAATAAAGAGATGGAGAGGGAGAGGGAGAGGGATGGGAATAGAGATAGGGAAAGGGAAAGGGAAAGGGAAAGGGAAAGTGATGGGAATAAGGATAGGGAAAGGGATGGGAATAAAGATAGGGAAAGGGAAAGGGATGGAAATAGAGATAGGGAAAGTGAAAGGGAAAGGGATGGGAAGAGGGCAATAGAAAGGGAAAGGGATGGGAATTAGCATACGAAAATGGAAACGGATGGGAATAGGAATAGGGAAAGGAAAATGAATGGGGAAAAGGAAATGGTTGGGATTAGGGATAGGGATAGGGATAGGGATAGGGATAGGGATAGGGATAGGGATAGGGATAGGGATAGGGATAGGGATAGGGATAGGGATAGGGATAGAGATAGGGATAGGGATAGGGATAGGGATAGGGAGAGGGAGAGGGATAGGGATTGGGATAGGGATAGGGATAGGGATAGGGATAGGGATAGGGATAGGGATAGGGATAGGGATAGGGATAGGGATAGGGATAGGGATAGGGATAGGGATAGGGATAGGGATAGGGACAGGGACAGGGAAAGAGAAAGGGAAAGGGAAAGGGAAAGGGAAAGGGAAAGGGATGGGAATAGGGATTGGAATAGGGAAAGGGAAAGGGAAAGCGAAAATGATGGGATAAAGGATACGGAAAGGGAAAGGGATAGGAATAGGAATAGGAATAGGAATAGGGATAGGGATAGGGAAAGGGAAACGGATGGGAATAGGGATAGGGATATGGAGAAGGGTAGGGATATGGAGAAGGATGGGAAGAGGGATACGGATTCCGTAGGGATACGTAACGGGAAAGCAATGGGAAAAGGGATAGGGATGGGGATGGGGATTGGGATAGGTTTAGGGATAGGGATAGGGATAGGGTTAGGGATACGGATAGGGATAGGGATGGGAATAGGGATAAGGAAAGGGATAGGGATAGGGATAGGGAAAGGGATGGGGAAAAGTATAGGGATAGGGATAGGGATGTGCATAGGGATAGGGAAATGGAAAGTGAAAGGGATGGGAATTAGGATACGGAAAGGGAAAGGGATGGGGATAGAGATAGAGATAGAGATAGAGATAGAGAAAGGGAAACGGATGGGAATAGGGATAGGGAAAGTGAAAAGGGAAGGGATGGGAAGAGGGAAATAGAAAGGGAAAGGGATGGGAATTCGGATACGAAAATGGAAAGGGATGGGAATACGAATAGGGAAAGGAAAATGGATATGGGATATGGAGAAGGGTAGGGATATGGAGAAGGATGGGAAGAGGGATACGGATTCCGTAGGGATACGTCACGGGAAAGCGATGGGAAAAGGGATAGGGATGGGGATGGGGATGGGGATTGGGATAGGTTTAGGGATAGGGATAGGGATAGGGTTAGGGATACGGATAGGGATAGGGATGGGAATAGGGATAAGGAAAGGGATAGGGATGTGCATAGGGATAGGGATAGGGAAATGGAAAGTGAAAGGGATGGGAATTAGGATACGGAAAGGGATAAGGATAGGGATAGGGATAGGGATAGGGATAGGGATTGGGATTGGGATAAGGAAATGGATTTAGAATGGGAAAGGGATAGTGATAGGGAAAGGGATAAAGAAAGGGATGGGAATAGGCATAGGGATGGTGATGGGAATAGTGATAGGCTTAGGGATAGGGATAGGGATAGGGATAGGGATAGGGATAGGGATAGGGATAGGGATAGGGATAGGGATAGGGATAGCGATAGCGATAGGGATAGGGATAGGGATAGGGATAGGGATAGGGATAGGGATAGGGATAGGGATAGGGATAGGGATAGGGATAGGGATAGGGATAGGGATAGGGATAGGGATAGGGATAGGGAAAGGGAAAGGGAAAGGGAACAGGGAAAGGGATGGGAATAGGGATAGGGATAGGGATAGGGATAGGGGAAAGGAGGAAAGGGAAAGGGATAGGGATAGGGATAGGGATAGGGATAGGGATAGGGATAGGGATAGGGATAGGATAGGGATAGGATTGGGATTGGGATAAGGAACTGGATTTAGAATGGGAAAGGGATAGTGATAGGGAAAGGGATAAAGAAGGGATGGGAATAGGCATAGGGATGGTGATGGGAATAGTGATAGGCTTAGGGATAGGGATAGGGATAGGGATAGGGATAGGGATAGGGATAGGGATAGGCTATGGATAGGGATAGGGATAGGGATAGGGATAGGGATAGCGATAGCGATAGCGATAGGGATAGGGATAGGGATAGGGATAGGGATAGGGATAGGGATAGGATAGGGATAGGGATAGGGATAGGGATAGGGATAGGGATAGGGATAGGGATAGGGATAGGATAGGGATAGGGATAGGGATAGGGAAAGGGAAAGGGAAGGAAGGGAAAGGGAAAGGGATGGGAATAGGGATAGGGATAGGGATAGGGATAGGGAAAGGGATAGGATAGGGATAGGGATAGGGATAGGATAGGGATAGGGATAGGGATAGGGATAGGGATAGGGATAGGGATAGGGATAGGGATAGGGATAGGGATAGGGATAGGGATAGGGATAGGGATAGGGATAGGGATAGGGATAGGGATAGGGATAGGGATAGGGATAGGGATAGGGATAGGGATAGGGATAGGGATAGGGATAGGGATGGGGATGGGAATAGGGATAAGGATAGGGAGAGGGATAGGGAGAGGGGTAGGGATAAGGATGGGAATAGGGATAGGGAAAGGGAAAGGGAAATGGATGGAGAAAAGGAAAGCGATAGTGATAGCGAAAGGGATAAAGAAAGGGATGGGAATAGGCTTAGAGATGTGGATGTGAATAGGGATAAGAATAGGGATAAGGATAGGGATAAGGATAGGGATAGGGATAGGGATAGGGATAGGGATAGGGATTGTTGTGAGTGTCCCTGGACCAGCTTGGGAAGTATCAGAGGATGAGGATCAGCAGCCAGGTTCCTCTGAATGTGTTTCCCTCCCGGCAGCCGAGGATCAGCAGCCAGGCCCCTCTGGGTGGTTTCCCCTCCCGGCAGCCGAGGATCAGCAGCCAGGCCCCTCTGGGTGGTTTCCCCTCCCGGCAGCTGAGAGAGATAATGAAGAGCTTTGTATGCATTCTGAATCAGATTCTCAAAATGATGAGTCAGATTTAGAACAAGAAGATAAATGGATTAATCCGAGGTTCCGAAGGTTTGATAAGCGAAGGTGTCAGTTAACTGGAAAAAGGAAGTAATTGGGGAAGTGACGTATCGGACACTATATTAGAGGGGGGAAGTAGACTACGCCCTTGTCACGAGCAACGTTGATCAAAGAGTGGGCTGAAAACTTTGGCAGTGCTTTGGAACTCAGTATTCTGGTGTTTTGAAAACCTACCGAAGGATAATGAGCTCTTGGACAATGTGATAAAGAAGAAAAGTAAGTTAATTGGGATGTAGGAGGAGAAGAGCATGTTTATCTAAATGTAAATAGATTTGATTTGGCCGTTCAGGCCAACATAATGCCAGCAGCTTGCTTTGAAACGAATTCTTTTGAAATGTATTAAATAAACCTCTTAAAGACATATTTACGTGGATATTAATGAGTTATGAGAGGCCAGACATAACAGGGATAGGGATAGGGATAGGGATAGGGGTAGGGGTAGGGGTAGGGGTAGGGGTAGGGGTATGGATAGGGTTAGGGATAGGGATAGGGATAGGGATAGGGATAGGGATAGGGATAGGGATAGGGATAGGGATAGGGATAGGGATAGGGATAGGGATAGGGATAGGGATAGGGATAGGGATAGGGATAGGGATAGGGATAGGGATAGGGATAGGGATAGGGATAGGGATAGGGATAGGGATAGGGATAGGGATAGGGATAGGGATAGGGATAGGGATAGGGATAGGGATAGCGATAGCGATAGCGATAGGGATAGGGATAGGGAAAGGGATAGGGATAGGGATAGGGATAGGGATAGGGATAGGGATAGGGATAGGGATAGGGATAGGGATAGGGATAGGGAAAGGGAAAGGGAAAGGGAAAGGGAAAGGGAAAGAGATAAGGAAAGGGAATGGGAAAGGGAAAGGGAAAAATGGAAAAGGGAAAGGGATGGGAAGAGAGGGATAGGGAGAGGGATAGGTATAGGGATAAGGATGGGAATAGGGATAGGGAAAGGGAAATGGATGGAGAAAGGGAAAGCAATAGTGATAGGGAAAGGGATAAAGAAAGGGATGGGAATAGGCATAAAGATGGGGATCTGAATAGGGATAAGAATAGGGATAAGGATTGGGATAAGGATAGGGATAGGAATAGGGATAGGGATAGAGATAGGGATAGGGATGGGGAAGGGGATAGGTTTAGGGATAGGGATAGGGATAGGGATAGGGATAGGGTTAGGGATAGGGATAGGGATGGGAATAGGGATAAGGAAAGGGATAGGGATAGGGAAAAGTACAGTGATAGGGATAGGGATAGGGATAGGGATAGGGATAGGGATAGGGATAGGGATAGGGATAGGGATAGGGATAGGGATAGGGATAGGGATAGGGATAGGGATAGGGATAGGGATAGGGATAGGGATAGGGATAGGGATAGGGATAGGGATAGGGATAGGGATAGGGATAGGGATAGGGATTGGGATAGGGATAGGGATAGGGATAGGGATAGGGATAGGGAAAGTGATAGGGATAGGGATAGAGATAGAGATAGAGATAGAGATAGGGAAAGGGATGGGGATAGGGATAGGGATAGGGATAGGGAAAGGGAAACAGATGGGAATAGGGATAGGGATATGGAGAAGGGTATCGATATGGAGAAGGATGGGAATAGGGATACGGATTCCGTAGGGATACGTAACGGGAAAGCGATGGGAAAAGGGATAGGGATGGGGATGGGGATGGGGAAGGGGATAGGTTTAGGGATAGGGATAGGGATAGGGATAGGGTTAGGGATAGGGATAGGGATGGGAATAGGGATAAGGAAAGGGATAGGGATAGGGAAAGGGATAGGGAAAAGTACAGTGATAGGGATAGGGATAGGGATAGGGATAGGGATAGGGATAGGGATAGGGATAGGGATAGGGATAGGGATAGGGATAGGGATAGGGATAGGGATAGGGATAGGGATAGGGATAGGGATAGGGATAGGGATAGGGATAGGGATAGGGATAGGGATAGGGATAGGGATAGGGATAGGGATAGGGATAGGGATAGGGATAGGGATAGGGATAGGGATAGGGAAAGGGATAGCTAAAGGGATAGGGATAGGGATAGGGATAGGGATAGGGAGAGGGAGAGGGATAGGGATAGGGAGAGGGAGAGGGAGAGGGAGAGGGAGAGGGAGAGGGAGAGGGAGAGGGAGAGGGAGAGGGAGAGGGAGAGGGAGAGGGAGAGGGATAGGGATAGGGATAGGGATAGGGATAGGGATAGGGATAGGGATAGGGATAGGGATAGGGATAGGGATAGGGATAGGGATAGGGATAGGGATAGGGATAGGGATAGGGATAGGGATAGGATAGGGATAGGGATAGGGATAGGGATAGGGATAGGGATAGGGATAGGGGAAGGGGAAGGGAAAGGGAAAGGGAAAGGGAAAGGGAAAGCGATGGGAATAGGGATAGGGATAGGGAGAGGGATAGGGAGAGGGATAGGGATAAGGATGGGAATAGGGATAGGGAAAGGGAAATGGATGGAGAAAGGGAAAGCAATAGTGATAGGGAAAGGGATAAAGAAAGGGATGGGAATAGGCATAAAGATGGGGATGTGAATAGGGATAAGAATAGGGATAAGGAGTGGGATAAGGATAGGGATAGGAATAGGGATAGGGATAGAGATAGGGATAGGGATAGGGAAAGGGATAGGGATAGGGATAGGGAAAGGGATAGGGATAGGGATGGGGATGGGGATGGGGATGGGGATGGGGATGGGGATGGGGATGGGGATGGGGATAGGGAAAGGGATAGGGATAGGGATAGGGATAGGGATAGGGATAGGGATAGGGATAGGGATAGGGATAGGGATAGGGATAGGGATAGGGATAGGGATAGGGATAGGGATAGGGATAGGGATAGGGATAGGGATAGGGATAGGGATAGGGATAGGGATAGGGATAGGGATAGGGATAGGGATAGGGATAGGGATAGGGATAGGGATAGGGATAGGGATAGGGATAGGGAAAGTGATAGGGATAGAGATAGAGATAGGGAAAGGGATGGGGATAAGGAAAGGGACAGGGATAGGGATAGGGATAGGGATAGGGATAGGGATAGGGATAGGGATAGGGATAGGGATAGGGATAGGGATAGGGATAGGGATAGGGATAGGGATAGGGAAAGGGATAGTGAAAAGTATAGGGATAGGGATAGGGATAGGGATAGGGATAGGGATAGGGATGGGAATAGGCATAAAGATGGGGATGTGAATAGGGATAAGAATAGGGATAAGGATTGGGATAAGGATAGGGATAGGAATAGGGATAGGGATAGGGATAGGGATAGGGATAGGGATAGGGATAGGGATAGGGATAGGGATAGGGATAGGGTTAGGGATAGGGATAGGGATGGGAATAGGGATAAGGAAAGGGATAGGGATAGGGAAAGGGATAGGGAAAAGTACAGTGATAGGGATAGGGATAGGGATAGGGATAGGGATAGGGATAGGGATAGGGATAGGGATAGGGATAGGGATAGGGATAGGGATAGGGATAGGGATAGGGATAGGGATAGGGATAGGGATAGGGATAGGGATAGGGATAGGGATAGGGATAGGGATAGGGATAGGGATAGGGATAGGGATAGGGATGGGAATAGGCATAAATATGGGGATGTGAATAGGGATAAGAATAGGGATAAGGATTGGGATAAGGATAGGGATAGGAATAGGGATAGGGATAGGGATAGGGATAGGGATAGGGATAGGGATAGGGATAGGGATAGGGATAGGGATAGGGATAGGGATAGGGATAGGGATAGGGATAGGGATAGGGATAGGGATAGGGATAGGGATAGGGATAGGGATAGGGATAGGGATAGGGATTGGGATAGGGATAGGGATAGGGAAAGTGATAGGGATAGGGATAGAGATAGAGATAGAGATAGGGAAAGGGATGGGGATAGGAATAGGGATAGGGATAGGGAAAGGGAAACAGATGGGAATAGGGATAGGGATATGGAGAAGGGTATCGATATGGAGAAGGATGGGGATAGGGATAGGGATAGGGATAGGGTTAGGGATAGGGATAGGGATGGGAATAGGGATAAGGAAAGGGATAGGGATAGGGAAAGGGATAGGGAAAAGTACAGTGATAGGGATAGGGATAGGGATAGGGATAGGGATAGGGATAGGGATAGGGATAGGGATAGGGATAGGGATAGGGATAGGGATAGGGATAGGGATAGGGATAGGGATAGGGATAGGGATAGGGATAGGGATAGGGATAGGGATAGGGATAGGGATAGGGATAGGGATAGGGATAGGGATAGGGATAGGGATAGGGATAGGGATAGGGATAGGGATAGGGATAGGGATAGGGATAGGGAAAGTGATAGGGATAGAGATAGGGAAAGGGATGGGGATAGGGCAGGGATAGGGAAGGGAAACAGATGGGAATAGGGATAGGGATATGGAGAAGGGTATGGATATGGAGAAGGATGGGAATAGGGATACGGATTCCGTAGGGATACGTAACGGGAAAGCGATGGGAAAAGGGATAGGGATGGGGATGGGGATGGGGAAGGGGATAGGTTTAGGGATAGGTTTAGGGATAGGGATAGGGATAGGGATAGGGTTAGGGATAGGGATAGGGATGGGAATAGGGATAAGGAAAGGGATAGGGATAGGGAAAGGGATAGGGAAAAGTACAGTGATAGGGATAGGGATAGGGATAGGATAGGGATAGGGATAGGGATAGGGATAGGGATAGGGATAGGGATAGGGATAGGGATAGGGATAGGGATAGGGATAGGGATAGGGATAGGGATAGGGATAGGGATAGGGATAGGGATAGGGATAGGGATAGGGATAGGGATAGGGATAGGGATAGGGATAGGGATAGGGATAGGGATAGGGATAGGGATAGGGATAGGGATAGGGATAGGGATAGGGATAGGATAGGGATAGGGATAGGGATAGGGATAGGATAGGGATAGGGATAAAGATAGGGATAGGGATAGGGATAGGGATTGGGATAGGGATAGGGATAGGGATAGGGATAGGGAAAGTGATAGGGATAGGGATAGGGATAGGGATAGGGATAGGGATAGAGATAGGGAAAGGGATGGGGATAGGGATAGGGATAGGGAAAGGGAAACAGATGGGAATAGGGATAGGGATATGGAGAAGGGTATCGATATGGAGAAGGATGGGGATAGGGATAGGGATAGGGATAGGGATAGGGATAGGGATAGGGATAGGGATGGGAATAGGATAAGGAAAGGGATAGGGATAGGGAAAGGGATAGGGAAAAGTACAGTGATAGGGATAGGGATAGGGATAGGATAGGGATAGGATAGGGATAGGGATAGGGATAGGGATAGGGATAGGGATAGGGATAGGGATAGGGATAGGGATAGGGATAGGGATAGGATAGGGATAGGGATAGGGATAGGATAGGATAGGGATAGGGATAGGGATAGGATAGGGATAGGGATAGGGATAGGGATAGGGTAGGGATAGGGATAGGAGGATAGGGATAGGGATAGGGATAGGGATAGGGATAGGGATAGGGATAGGGATAGGGAAAGGGATAGGGATAGAGATAGGGATAGGGAAAGGGATGGGGATAGGGATAGGGATAGGGATAGGGAAAGGGAAACAGATGGGAATAGGGATAGGGATATGGAGAAGGGTATGGATATGGAGAAGGATGGGAATAGGGATACGGATTCCGTAGGGATACGTAACGGGAAAGCGATGGGAAAAGGGATAGGGATGGGGATGGGGAAGGGGAAGGGGATAGGTTTAGGGATAGGGATAGGGATAGGGATAGGGTTAGGGATAGGGATAGGGATGGGAATAGGGATAAGGAAAGGGATAGGGATAGGGAAAGGGATAGGGAAAAGTACAGTGATAGGGATAGGGATAGGGATAGGGATAGGGATAGGGATAGGGATAGGGATAGGGATAGGGATAGGGATAGGGATAGGGATAGGGATAGGGATAGGGATAGGGATAGGGATAGGGATAGGGATAGGGATAGGGATAGGGATAGGGATAGGGATAGGGATAGGGATAGGGATAGGGATAGGGATAGGGATAGGGATAGGGATAGGGATAGGGATAGGGATAGGGATAGGGATAGGGATAGGGATAGGATAGGGATAGGGATTGGGATAGGGATAGGGATAGGGAAAGTGATAGGGATAGGGATAGAGATAGAGATAGAGATAGGGAAAGGGATGGGGATAGGGATAGGGATAGGGAAAGGGAAACAGATGGGAATAGGGATAGGGATATGGAGAAGGGTATCGATATGGAGAAGGATGGGGATAGGGATAGGGATAGGGATAGGGATAGGGATAGGGATAGGGATGGGAATAGGGATAAGGAATAGGGATAGGGATAGGGAAAGGGATAGGGAAAAGTACAGTGATAGGGATAGGGATAGGGATAGGGATAGGGATAGGGATAGGGATAGGGATAGGGATAGGGATAGGGATAGGGATAGGGATAGGGATAGGGATAGGGATAGGGATAGGGATAGGGATAGGGATAGGGATAGGGATAGGGATAGGGATAGGGATAGGGATAGGGATAGGGATAGGGATAGGGATAGGGATAGGGATAGGGATAGGGATAGGGATAGGATAGGGATAGGGATAGGGATAGGGATAGGGATAGGGATAGGGATAGGGATAGGGATAGGGATAGGGATAGGGATAGGGATAGGGATAGGGAAAGGGATAGGGATAGAGATAGGGAAAGGGATGGGGATAGGACAGGGATAGGGAAGGGAAACAGATGGGAATAGGGATAGGGATATGGAGAAGGGTATGGATATGGAGAAGGATGGGAATAGGGATACGGATTCCGTAGGGATACGTAACGGGAAAGCGATGGGAAAAGGGATAGGGATGGGGATGGGATGGGGAAGGGGATAGGTATAGGGATAGGTTTAGGGATAGGGATAGGGATAGGGATAGGGTTAGGGATAGGGATAGGGATGGGAATAGGGATAAGGAAAGGGATAGGGATAGGGAAAGGGATAGGGAAAGGTACAGTGATAGGGATAGGGATAGGGATAGGGATAGGGATAGGGATAGGGATAGGGATAGGGATAGGGATAGGGATAGGGATAGGGATAGGATAGGGATAGGGATAGGGATAGGGATAGGGATAGGGATAGGGATAGGGATAGGGATAGGGATAGGATAGGATAGGGATAGGGATAGGGATAGGGATAGGGATAGGGATAGGATAGGATAGGGATAGGGATAGGGATAGGGATAGGGATAGGGATAGGATAGGGATAGGGATAGGGATAGGGATAGGGATAGGGATAGGGATAGGGATAGGGATAAGATAGGGATAGGGATAGGGATAGGGATAGGGATTGGGATAGGGATAGGGATAGGGATAGGGATAGGGAAAGTGATAGGGATAGGGATAGGGATAGAGATAGAGATAGAGATAGAGATAGGGAAAGGGATGGGGATAGGGATAGGGATAGGGAAAGGGAACAGATGGGAATAGGGATAGGGATATGGAGAAGGGTATCGATATGGAGAAGGATGGGGATAGGGATAGGGATAGGGATAGGGATAGGGTTAGGGATAGGGATAGGGATGGGAATAGGGATAAGGAAAGGGATAGGGATAGGGAAAGGGATAGGGAAAAGTACAGTGATAGGGATAGGGATAGGGATAGGGATAGGGATAGGGATAGGGATAGGGATAGGGATAGGGATAGGGATAGGGATAGGGATAGGGATAGGGATAGGGATAGGGATAGGGATAGGGATAGGGATAGGGATAGGGATAGGGATAGGGATAGGGATAGGGATAGGGATAGGGATAGGGATAGGGATAGGGATAGGGATAGGGATAGGGATAGGGATAGGGATAGGATAGGATAGGGATAGGGATAGGGATAGGGATAGGATAGGGAAAGTGATAGGGATAGAGATAGAGATAGGGAAAGGGATGGGGATAGGGATAGGGATAGGGATAGGGAAAGGGAAACAGATGGGAATAGGGATAGGGATATGGAGAAGGGTATGGATATGGAGAAGGATGGGAATAGGGATACGGATTCCGTAGGGATACGTAACGGGAAAGCGATGGGAAAAGGGATAGGGATGGGGATGGGGAAGGGGAAGGGGATAGGTTTAGGGATAGGGATAGGGATAGGGATAGGGATAGGGTTAGGGATAGGGATAGGGATGGGAATAGGGATAAGGAAAGGGATAGGGATAGGGAAAGGGATAGGGAAAGGTACAGTGATAGGGATAGGGATAGGGATAGGGATAGGGATAGGGATAGGGATAGGGATAGGGATAGGATAGGGATAGGGATAGGGATAGGGATAGGGATAGGGATAGGGATAGGGATAGGGATAGGGATAGGGATAGGGATAGGGATAGGGATAGGGATAGGGATAGGGATAGGATAGGGATAGGGATAGGGATAGGGATAGGGATAGGGATAGGGATAGGGATAGGGATAGGGAAAGGGATAGCTATAGGGATAGGGATAGGGATAGGGAGAGGGAGAGGGATAGGGATAGGGATAGGGATAGAGATAGGGATAGGGATAGGGATAGGGATAGGGATAGGGATAGGGATAGGGATAGGGATAGGGATAGGGATAGGGATAGGGATAGGGATAGGGATAGGGATAGGGATAGGGATAGGGATAGGGATAGGATAGGGATAGGGATAGGGATAGGGATAGGGATAGGGATAGGGATAGGGATAGGGATAGGGGAAGGGGAAGGGGAAGGGGAAGGGAAAGGGAAAGGGAAAGGGAAAGGGAAAGCGATGGGAATAGGGAGAGGGATAGGGAGAGGGATAGGGAGAGGGATAGGGATAAGGATGGGAATAGGGATAGGGAAAGGGAAATGGATGGAGAAAGGGAAAGCAATAGTGATAGGGAAAGGGATAAAGAAAGGGATGGGAATAGGCATAAAGATGGGGATGTGAATAGGGATAAGAATAGGGATAAGGATTGGGATAAGGACAGGGATAGGAATAGGGATAGGGATAGAGATAGGGATAGGGATAGGGATAGGGAAAGGGATAGGGATAGGGAAAGGGATAGGGATAGTGATAGGGATAGGGATAGGGATAGGGATGGGGATTGGGGATGGGGATAGGGAAAGGGATAGGGATAGGGATAGGGATAGGGATAGGATAGGGATAGGGATAGGGATAGGGATAGGATAGGGATAGGGATGGATAGGGATAGGGATAGGGATAGGGATAGGGATAGGGATAGGGATAGGGATAGGGATAGGGATAGGGATAGGGATAGGGATAGGGATAGGGATAGGGATAGGGATAGGGATAGGGATAGGGATAGGGATAGGGAAAGTGATAGGGATAGAGATAGAGATAGAGATAGAGATAGAGATAGGGAAAGGGAAAGGGATGGGGATAAGGAAAGGGACAGGGACAGGGACAGGGATAGGGATAGGGATAGGGATAGGGAAAGGGAAAGGGATAGTGAAATGTATAGGGATAGGGATAGGGATAGGGATAGGGATAGGGATAGGGATAGGGATAGGGATAGGGATAGGGATAGGGATAGGGATGGGATGGGAATAGGGATAAGGATAGGGAGAGGGAGAGGGATAGGGAGAGGGGTAGGGATAAGGATGGGAATAGGGATAGGGAAAGGGAAAGGGAAATGGATGGAGAAAAGGAAAGCGATAGTGATAGCGAAAGGGATAAAGAAAGGGATGGGAATAGGCATAGAGATGTGGATGTGAATAGGGATAAGAATAGGGATAAGGATAGGGATAAGGATAGGGATAGGGATAGGGATAGGGATAGGGATAGGGATAGGGATAGGGATAGGGATAGGGATAGGGATAGGGATAGGGATAGGGATAGGGATAGGGATAGGGATAGGGATAGGGATAGGGATAGGGATAGGGATAGGGATAGGGAAAGGGATAGCTATAGGGATAGGGATAGGGATAGGGATAGGGATAGGGAGAGGGAGAGGGATAGGGATAGGGATAGGGATAGGGATAGGGATAGGGATAGGGATAGGGATAGGGATAGGGATAGGGATAGGGATAGGGATAGGGATAGGGATAGGGATAGGGATAGGGATAGGGATAGGGATAGGGATAGGGATAGGGATAGGGATAGGGATAGGGATAGGGATAGGGATAGGGATAGGGATAGGGATAGGGATAGGGGAAGGGGAAGGGGAAGGGGAAGGGAAAGGGAAAGCGAAAGCGATGGGAATAGGGAGAAAGATAGGGAGAGGGATAGGGATAAGGATGGGAATAGGGATAGGGAAAGGGAAATGGATGGAGAAAGGGAAAGCAATAGTGATAGGGAAAGGGATAAAGAAAGGGATGGGAATAGGCATAAAGATGGGGATGTGAATAGGGATAAGAATAGGGATAAGGATTGGGATAAGGATAGGGATAGGAATAGGGATAGGGATAGAGATAGGGATAGGGATAGGGATAGGGATAGGGATAGGGAAAGGGATAGGGATAGGGAAAGGGATAGGGATAGTGATAGGGATAGGGATAGGGAAAGGGATAGGGATAGTGATAGGGATAGGGATAGGGATAGGGATGGGGATGGGGATGGGGATAGGGAAAGGGATAGGGATAGGGATAGGGATAGGGATAGGGATAGGGATAGGGATAGGGATAGGGATAGGGATAGGGATAGGGATAGGGATAGGGATAGGGATAGGGATAGGGATAGGGATAGGGAAAGTGATAGGGATAGAGATAGAGATAGGGAAAGGGATGGGGATAAGGAAAGGGACAGGGACAGGGATAGGGATAGGGATAGGGATAGGGATAGGGAAAGGGAAAGGGATAGTGAAATGTATAGGGATAGGGATAGGGATAGGGATAGGGATAGGGATAGGGATAGGGATGGGGATGGGAATAGGGATAAGGATAGGGAGAGGGATAGGGATAGGGAGAGGGGTAGGGGTAGGGATAAGGATGGGAATAGGGATAGGGAAAGGGAAAGGGAAATGGATGGAGAAAAGGAAAGCGATAGTGATAGCGAAAGGGATAAAGAAAGGGATGGGAATAGGCATAGAGATGTGGATGTGAATAGGGATAAGAATAGGGATAAGGATAGGGATAAGGATAGGGATAGGGATAGGGATAGGGGTAGGGGTAGGGGTAGGGGTATGGATAGGGTTAGGGATAGGGATAGGGATAGGGATAGGGATAGGGATAGGGATAGGGATAGGGATAGGGGTAGGGGTAGGGGTAGGGGTAGGGGTAGGGGTAGGGGTAGGGGTAGGGGTAGGGGTAGGGGTAGGGGTAGGGGTAGGGGTAGGGGTATGGATAGGGTTAGGGTTAGGGATAGGGATAGGGATAGGGATAGGGATAGGGATAGGGATAGGGATAGGGATAGGGGATAGGGATAGGGATAGGGATAGGGATAGGATAGGGATAGGGATAGGGATAGGGATAGGGATAGGGATAGGGATAGGGATAGGGATAGGGATAGGGATAGGGATAGGGATAGGGATAGGGATAGGGATAGGGATAGGGATAGGGATAGGGATAGGGATAGGGATAGGGATAGGGATAGGGATAGGGATAGGGAAAGTGATAGGGATAGAGATAGAGATAGAGATAGAGATAGAGATAGGGAAAGGGAAAGGGATGGGGATAAGGAAAGGGACAGGGACAGGGACAGGGATAGGGATAGGGATAGGGATAGGGAAAGGGAAAGGGATAGTGAAATGTATAGGGATAGGATAGGGATAGGGATAGGGATAGGGATAGGGATAGGGATAGGGATAGGGATAGGGATAGGGATGGGGATGGGAATAGGGATAAGGATAGGGAGAGGGAGAGGGATAGGGATAGGGAGAGGGGTAGGGATAAGGATGGGAATAGGGATAGGGAAAGGGAAAGGGAAATGGATGGAGAAAAGGAAAGCGATAGTGATAGCGAAAGGGATAAAGAAAGGGATGGGAATAGGCATAGAGATGTGGATGTGAATAGGGATAAGAATAGGGATAAGGATAGGGATAAGGATAGGGATAGGGATAGGGATAGGGATAGGGATAGGGATAGGGATAGGGATAGGGATAGGGATAGGATAGGGATAGGGATAGGGATAGGGATAGGGATAGGGATAGGGATAGGGATAGGGATAGGGATAGGGAAAGGGATAGCTATAGGGATAGGGATAGGGATAGGGATAGGGATAGGGAGAGGGAGAGGGATAGGGATAGGATAGGGATAGGGATAGGGATAGGGATAGGGATAGGGATGGATAGGGATAGGGATAGGGATAGGATAGGGATAGGGATAGGGATAGGGATAGGGATAGGGATAGGGATAGGGATAGGGATAGGGATAGGGATAGGGGATAGGGGAAGGGGAAGGGGAAGGGGAAGGGAAAGGGAAAGCGAAAGCGATGGGAATAGGGAGAAAGATAGGGGAGGGAGGGATAGGGATAAGGATGGGAAATAGGATAGGGAAAGGGAAATGGATGGAGAAAGGGAAAGCAATAGTGATAGGGAAAGGGATAAAGAAAGGGATGGGAATAGGCATAAAGATGGGGATGTGAATAGGATAAGAATAGGGATAAGGATTGGGATAAGGATAGGGATAGGAATAGGGATAGGGATAGAGATAGGGATAGGGATAGGGATAGGGATAGGGATAGGGAAAGGGATAGGGATAGGGAAAGGGATAGGGATAGTGATAGGGATAGGGATAGGGAAAGGGATAGGGATAGTGATAGGGATAGGGATAGGGATAGGGATGGGGATGGGGATGGGGGATAGGGAAAGGGATAGGGATAGGGATAGGGATAGGGATAGGGATAGGGATAGGGATAGGGATAGGGATAGGGATAGGGATAGGGATAGGGATAGGGATAGGGATAGGGATAGGGATAGGGATAGGGATAGGGATAGGGAAAGTGATAGGGATAGAGATAGAGATAGGGAAAGGGATGGGGATAAGGAAAGGGACAGGGACAGGGATAGGGATAGGGATAGGGATAGGGATAGGGAAAGGGAAAGGGATAGTGAAATGTATAGGGATAGGGATAGGGATAGGGATAGGGATAGGGATAGGGATAGGGATGGGGATGGAATAGGGATAAGGATAGGGAGAGGGATAGGGATAGGGAGAGGGGTAGGGGTAGGGATAAGGATGGGAATAGGGATAGGGAAAGGGAAAGGGAAATGGATGGAGAAAAGGAAAGCGATAGTGATAGCGAAAGGGATAAAGAAAGGGATGGGAATAGGCATAGAGATGTGGATGTGAATAGGGATAAGAATAGGGATAAGGATAGGGATAAGGATAGGGATAGGGATAGGGATAGGGGTAGGGGTAGGGGTAGGGGTATGGATAGGGTTAGGGATAGGGATAGGGATAGGGATAGGGATAGGGATAGGGATAGGGATAGGGATAGGGGTAGGGGTAGGGGTAGGGGTAGGGGTAGGGGTAGGGGTAGGGGTAGGGGTAGGGGTAGGGGTAGGGGTAGGGGTAGGGGTAGGGGTAGGGGTATGGATAGGGTTAGGGTTAGGGATAGGGATAGGGATAGGGATAGGGATAGGGATAGGGATAGGGATAGGGATAGGGGTAGGGGTAGGGGTAGGGGTAGGGGTAGGGGTAGGGGTAGGGGTAGGGGTAGGGGTAGGGGTAGGGGTAGGGATAGGGATAGGGATAGGGATAGGGATAGGGATAGGGATAGGGATAGGGATAGGGATAGGGATAGGGATAGGGATAGGGTTAGGGATAGGGATAGGGATAGGGATAGGGATAGGATAGGGATAGGGATAGGGATAGGGATAGGGATAGGGATAGGGATAGGGATAGGGATAGGGATAGGGATAGGGATAGGGATAGGGATAGGGATAGGGATAGGGATAGGGATAGGGATAGGGATAGGGATAGGATAGGGATAGGATAGGGATAGGGATAGGGATAGGGATAGGGATAGGGATAGGATAGGGATAGGGATAGGGATAGGGATAGGGATAGGGATAGGGATAGGGGAAGGGAAAGGAAAGGGAAAGGGAAAGGGAAAGCGATGGGAATAGGGATAGGGATAGGGAGAGGGATAGGGAGAGGGATAGGGATAAGGATGGGAATAGGGATAGGGAAAGGGAAATGGATGGAGAAAGGGAAAGCAATAGTGATAGGGAAAGGGATAAAGAAAGGGATGGGAATAGGCATAAAGATGGGGATGTGAATAGGGATAAGAATAGGGATAAGGATTGGGATAAGGATAGGGATAGGAATAGGGATAGGGATAGGGATAGAGATAGGGATAGGGATAGGGAAAGGGATAGGGATAGGGATAGGGAAAGGGATAGGGATAGGGATAGGGATAGGGATGGGGATGGGGATGGGGATGGGGATAGGGAAAGGGATAGGGATGGGGATAGGGATGGGGATGGGGATGGGGATGGGGATGGGGATAGGGATAGGGATAGGGATAGGGATAGGGATAGGGATAGGGATAGGGATAGGGATAGGGATAGGGATAGGGATAGGGATAGGGATAGGGATAGGGATAGGGATAGGGATAGGGATAGGGATAGGGATAGGGATAGGGATAGGGATAGGGATAGGGATAGGGATAGGGATAGGGATAGGGATAGGGATAGGGATAGGGATAGGGATAGGGATAGGGATAGGGATAGGGATAGGGAAAGTGATAGGGATAGAGATAGGGAAAGGGATGGGGATGGGGATAGGGATAGGGATAGGGATAGGGATAGGGATAGGGAAAGGGAAACAGATGGGAATAGGGATAGGGATATGGGGAAGGGTAGGGATATGGAGAAGGATGGGAATAGGGATACGGATTCCGTAGGGATACGTAACGGGAAAGCGATGGGAAAAGGGATAGGGATGGGGATGGGGATGGGGAAAGGGATAGGTTTAGGGATAGGGATAGGGATAGGGATAGGGATAGGGTTAGGGATAGGGATAGGGATGGGAATAGGGATAAGGAAAGGGATAGGGATAGGGAAAGGGATAGGGAAAAGTACAGTGATAGGGATAGGGATAGGGATAGGGATAGGGATAGGGATAGGGATAGGGATAGGGATAGGGATAGGGATAGGGATAGGGATAGGGATAGGGATAGGGATAGGGATAGGGATAGGGATAGGGATAGGGATAGGGATAGGGATAGGGATAGGGATAGGGAAAGGGAAAGGGAAAGGGAAAGGGATAGTGAAAAGTATAGGGATAGGGATAGGGATAGGGATAGGGATAGGGATAGGGATAGGGATAGGGATAGGGATAGGGATAGGGATAGGGATAGGGATAGGGATAGGGATAGGGATAGGGATAGGGATAGGGATAGGGATAGGGATAGGGATAGGGATAGGGATAGGGATAGGGATAGGGATAGGGATAGGATAGGGATAGGGATAGGGATAGGGATAGGGATAGGGATAGGGAAAGTGATAGGGATAGAGATAGGGAAAGGGATGGGGATGGGGATAGGGATAGGGATAGGGATAGGGATAGGGATAGGGAAAGGGAAACAGATGGGAATAGGGATAGGGATATGGGGAAGGGTAGGGATATGGAGAAGGATGGGAATAGGGATACGGATTCCGTAGGGATACGTAACGGGAAAGCGATGGGAAAAGGGATAGGGATGGGGATGGGGATGGGGAAAGGGATAGGTTTAGGGATAGGGATAGGGATAGGGATAGGGATAGGGTTAGGGATAGGGATAGGGATGGGAATAGGGATAAGGAAAGGGATAGGGATAGGGAAAGGTATAGGGAAAAGTACAGTGATAGGGATAGGGATAGGGATAGGGATAGGGATAGGGATAGGGATAGGGATAGGGATAGGGATAGGGATAGGGATAGGGATAGGGATAGGGATAGGGATAGGGATAGGGATAGGGATAGGGATAGGGATAGGGATAGGGATAGAGATAGAGATAGGGAAAGGGATGGGGATAAGGAAAGGGACAGGGATAGGGATAGGGATAGGGATAGGGATAGGGATAGGGATAGGGATAGGGGATAGGGATAGGGATAGGGATAGGGATAGGGAAAGGGAAAGGGAAAGGGATAGTGAAAAGTATAGGGATAGGGATAGGGATAGGGATAGGGATAGGGATAGGGATAGGGATAGGGATAGGGATAGGGATAGGGATAGGGATAGGGATAGGGATAGGGATAGGGATAGGGATAGGGATAGGGATAGGGATAGGGATAGGGATAGGGATAGGGATAGGGATAGGGATAGGGATAGGGATAGGGGATAGGGATAGGGATAGGGATAGGGAAAGGGAAGGGAAAGGGATAGTGAAAAGTATAGGGATAGGGATAGGGATAGGGATAGGGATAGGGATAGGGATAGGGATAGGGATAGGGATAGGGATAGGGATAGGGATAGGGATAGGGATAGGGATAGGGATAGGGATAGGGATAGGGATAGGGATAGGGATAGGGATAGGGATAGGGATAGGGATAGGGATAGGGATAGGGATAGGGATAGGGATAGGGATAGGGATAGGGATAGGGATAGGTATAGCGATAGCGATAGGGATAGGGATAGGGATAGGGATAGGGATGGGAATAGGGATTGGAATAGGGAAAGGGAAAGGAAAGGGAAGGGGAAAATGATGGGATAAAGGATATGGAAAGGGAAAAAGATAGGAATAGGGATAGGGAAAGGGATAGGAATAGGAATAGGGATAGGGATAGGGATGGGAATAGGGATAAGGAAAGGGATAGGGAAAGGGATAGGGAAAAGTATAGGGATAAGGATAGGCATAGGGATAGGGGTAGGGGTAGGGGTAGGGGTAGGGTAGGATAGGGATAGGGATAGGGATAGGGATAGGGATAGGGATAGGGATAGGGATAGGGATAGGGATAGGGATAGGGTTAGGGATAGGGATAGGGATAGGGATAGGATAGGGATAGGGATAGGATAGGGATAGGGATAGGGATAGGGGATAGGGATAGGGATAGGGATAGGGATAGGGATAGGGATAGGGATAGGGATAGGGATAGGGATAGGGATAGGGATAGGGATAGGGATAGGGATAGGGATAGGGATAGGGATAGGGGATAGGGATAGGGGAAGGGAAAGGGAAAGGGAAAGGGAAAGGGAAAGCGATGGGAATAGGGATAGGGATAGGGAGAGGGATAGGGAGAGGGATAGGGATAAGGATGGGAATAGGGATAGGGAAAGGGAAATGGATGGAGAAAGGGAAAGCAATAGTGATAGGGAAAGGGATAAAGAAAGGGATGGGAATAGGCATAAAGATGGGGATGTGAATAGGGGATAAGAATAGGGATAAGGATTGGGATAAGGATAGGGATAGGAATAGGGATAGGGATAGGGATAGGGATAGGGATAGGGATAGGGATAGGGATAGGGATAGGGAAAGTGATAGGGATAGAGATAGAGATAGAGATAGGGATAGGGATAGGGATAGGGATAGGGATAGGGATAGGGAAAGGGATAGGGATGGGGATAGGGATGGGGATGGGGATGGGGATGGGGATGGGGATAGGGAAAGGGATAGGGATAGGGATAGGGATAGGGATAGGGATAGGGATAGGGATAGGGATAGGGATAGGGATAGGGATAGGGATAGGGATAGGGATAGGGATAGGGATAGGGATAGGGATAGGGATAGGGATAGGGATAGGGATAGGGATAGGGATAGGGATAGGGATAGGGATAGGGATAGGGTTAGGGATAGGGATAGGGATAGGGATAGGGATAGGGATAGGGATAGGGATAGGGATAGGGATAGGGAAAGTGATAGGGATAGAGATAGGGAAAGGGATGGGGATAGGGATAGGGATAGGGATAGGATAGGGATAGGGAAAGGGAAAGGGAAACAGATGGGAATAGGGATAGGGATATGGGGAAGGGTAGGGATATGGAGAAGGATGGGAATAGGGATACGGATTCCGTAGGGATACGTAACGGGAAAGCGATGGGAAAAGGGATAGGGATGGGGATGGGGATGGGGAAAGGGATAGGTTTAGGGATAGGGATAGGGATAGGGATAGGGATAGGGTTAGGGATAGGGATAGGGATCGGGAATAGGGATAAGGAAAGGGATAGGGATAGGGAAAGGGATAGGGAAAAGTACAGTGATAGGGATAGGGATAGGGATAGGGATAGGGATAGGGATAGGGATAGGGATAGGGATAGGGATAGGGATAGGGATAGGGATAGGGATGGGGATGGGGATAGGGAAAGGGATAGGGATAGGGATAGGGATAGGGATAGGGATAGGGATAGGGATAGGGATAGGGATAGGGATAGGGATAGGGATAGGGATAGGGATAGGGATAGGGATAGGGATAGGGATAGGGATAGGGATAGGGATAGGGATAGGGATAGGGGATAGGGAAAGTGATAGGGATAGAGATAGAGATAGAGATAGGGAAAGGGATGGGGATAAGGAAAGGGACAGGGACAGGGACAGGGATAGGGATAGGGATAGGGATAGGGATAGGGATAGGGATAGGGATAGGGATAGGGATAGGGATAGGGAAAGGGAAAGGGATAGTGAAATGTATAGGGATAGGGATAGGGATAGGGATAGGGATAGGGAAGGATAGGGATAGGGATAGGGATAGGGATAGGGATAGGGATAGGGATAGGGATAGGGATAGGGATAGGGATAGGGATAGGGATAGGGATAGGGATAGGGATAGGGATAGGGATAGGGAAAGTGATAGGGATAGGGATAGAGATAGAGATAGAGATAGAGATAGAGATAGAGATAGAGATAGGGAAAGGGATGGGGATAGGGATAGGGATAGGGAAAGGGAAACAGATGGGAATAGGGATAGGGATATGGAGAAGGGTATCGATATGGAGAAGGATGGGGATAGGGATAGGGATAGGGTTAGGGATAGGGATAGGGATGGGAATAGGGATAAGGAAAGGGATAGGGATAGGGAAAGGGATAGGGAAAAGTACAGTGATAGGGATAGGGATAGGGATAGGGATAGGGATAGGGATAGGGATAGGGATAGGGATAAGGATTGGGATAAGGATAGGGATAGGGAATAGGGATAGGGATAGGGATAGGGATAGGGATAGGGATAGGGATAGGGATAGGGATAGGGATAGGGATAGGGATAGGGATAGGGATAGGGATAGGGATTGGGATAGGGATAGGGATAGGGATAGGGATAGGGATAGGGATAGGGAAAGTGATAGGGATAGGGAAAGTGATAGGGATAGAGATAGGGAAAGGGATGGGGATAGGGATAGGGATAGGGATAGGGAAAGGGAAACAGATGGGAATAGGGATAGGGATATGGAGAAGGGTATGGATATGGAGAAGGATGGGAATAGGGATACGGATTCCGTAGGGATACGTAACGGGAAAGCGATGGGAAAAGGGATAGGGATGGGGATGGGGATGGGGAAGGGGATAGGTTTAGGGATAGGGATAGGGATAGGGATAGGGTTAGGGATAGGGATAGGGATGGGAATAGGGATAAGGAAAGGGATAGGGATAGGGAAAGGGATAGGGAAAAGTACAGTGATAGGGATAGGGATAGGGATAGGGATAGGGATAGGGATAGGGATAGGGATAGGGATAGGGATAGGGATAGGGATAGGGATAGGGATAGGGATAGGGATAGGGATAGGGATAGGGATAGGGATAGGATAGGGATAGGGATAGGATAGGGATAGGGATAGGGATAGGGATAGGGATAGGGATAGGGATAGGGATAGGGATAGGATAGGGATAGGGATAGGGATAGGGATAGGGAAAGGGATAGGGATAGGGATAGGGATAGGGATAGGGATAGGGATAGGGATAGGGATAGGGATAGGGATAGGGATAGGGATAGGGATAGGGAAAGGGATAGCTATAGGGATAGGGATAGGGATAGGGATAGGGATAGGGAGAGGGAGAGGGGAGAGGGAGAGGAGAGGGATAGGGATAGGGATAGGGATAGGGACAGGGACAGGGACAGGGACAGGGACAGGGACAGGGACAGGGACAGGGACAGGGACAGGGACAGGGACAGGGACAGGGATAGGGATAGGGATAGGGATAGGGATAGGGATAGGGATAGGGATAGGGATAGGGATAGGGATAGGGATAGGGATAGGGATAGGGATAGGGATAGGGATAGGGATAGGGATAGGGGGAAGGGGAAGGGGAAGGGGAAGGGAAAGGGAAAGGGAAAGCGATGGGAATAGGGAGAGGGATAGGGAGAGGGATAGGGAGAGGGATAGGGATAAGGATGGGAATAGGGATAGGGAAAGGGAAATGGATGGAGAAAGGGAAAGCAATAGTGATAGGGAAAGGGATAAAGAAAGGGATGGGAATAGGCATAAAGATGGGGATGTGAATAGGGGATAAGAATAGGGATAAGGATTGGGATAAGGATAGGGATAGGGATAGGAATAGGGATAGGGATAGGGATAGAGATAGGGATAGGGATAGGGATAGGGATAGGAAAGGGATAGGGATAGGGAAAGGGATAGGGATAGTGATAGGGATAGGGATAGGGATGGGGATGGGGATGGGGATGGGGATAGGGAAAGGGATAGGGATAGGGATAGGGATAGGGATAGGGATAGGGATAGGGATAGGGATAGGGATAGGGATAGGGATAGGGATAGGGATAGGGATAGGGATAGGGATAGGGATAGGGATAGGGATAGGGATAGGGATAGGGATAGGGAAAGTGATAGGGATAGAGATAGAGATAGGGAAAGGGAAAGGGATGGGGATAAGGAAAGGGACAGGGACAGGGACAGGGATAGGGATAGGGATAGGGATAGGGAAAGGGAAAGGGATAGTGAAATGTATAGGGATAGGGATAGGGATAGGGATAGGGATAGGGATAGGGATAGGGATAGGGATAGGGATAGGGATAGGGATAGGGATAGGGATAGGGATAGGGATGGGAATAGGGATAAGGATAGGGAGAGGGATAGGGAGAGGGGGTAGGGATAAGGATGGGAATAGGGATAGGGAAAGGGAAAGGGAAATGGATGGAGAAAAGGAAAGCGATAGTGATAGCGAAAGGGATAAAGAAAGGGATGGGAATAGGCATAGAGATGTGGATGTGAAGGATAAGGATAGGGATAAGGATAGGGATAAGGATAGGGATAGGGATAGGGATAGGGATAGGGATAGGGATAGGGATAGGGATAGGGATAGGGATAGGGATAGGGATAGGGATAGGGGATAGGGATAGGGGATAGGGATAGGGATAGGGATAGGGATAGGGATAGGGATAGGGATAGGGATAGGGATAGGGATAGGGATAGGGATAGGATAGGATAGGGATAGGGATAGGGATAGGGATAGGGATAGGGATAGGGATAGGGATAGGGATAGGGATAGGGATAGGGATAGGGATAGGGATAGGATAGGGAAAGGGATAGCTATAGGGATAGGGATAGGGATAGGGATAGGGATAGGGAGAGGGAGAGGGATAGGGATAGGGATAGGATAGGGATAGGGATAGGGATAGGGATAGGGATAGGGATAGGGATAGGGATAGGGATAGGGATAGGGATAGGGATAGGGATAGGGATAGGATAGGGATAGGGATAGGGATAGGGATAGGGATAGGGATAGGGATAGGGATAGGGATAGGGATAGGGATAGGGATAGGGATAGGGATAGGGATAGGGATAGGGATAGGGATAGGGATAGGGATAGGGATAGGGGGAAGGGGAAGGGGAAGGGGGAAGGGGAAGGGGAAGGGAAAGAAAGGGAAAGCGATGGGAATAGGGAGAGGGATAGGGAGAGTGATAGGGATAAGGATGGGAATAGGGATAGGGAAAGGGAAATGGATGGAGAAAGGGAAAGCAATAGTGATAGGGAAAGGGATAAAGAAAGGGATGGGAATAGGCATAAAGATGGGGATGTGAATAGGGATAAGAATAGGGATAAGGATTGGGATAAGGATAGGGATAGGAATAGGGATAGGGATAGAGATAGGGATAGGGATAGGGATAGGGATAGGGATAGGGATAGGGATAGGGATAGGGATAGGGATAGGGATAGGGAAAGGGATAGGGATAGGGATAGGGAAAGGGATAGGGATAGTGATAGGGATAGGGGATAGGGATAGGGATGGGGATGGGGATAGGGAAAGGATAGGGATAGGGATAGGGATAGGGATAGGGATAGGGATAGGGATAGGGATAGGGATAGGGATTGGGATAGGGATAGGATAGGGATAGGGATAGGGATAGGGATAGGATAGGGATAGGGATAGGGATAGGGATAGGGATAGGGATAGGGATAGGGATAGGGATAGGGATAGGGATAGGGATAGGGAAAGTGATAGGGATAGAGATAGAGATAGAGATAGGGAAAGGGATGGGGATAAGGAAAGGGACAGGGACAGGGATAGGGATAGGGATAGGGGATAGGGATAGGGATAGGGATAGGGATAGGGATAGGGATAGGAAGGGAAAGGGATTAGTGAATGGATAGGGATAGGGATAGGGATAGGGATAGGGATAGGGATAGGGATAGGGATAGGGATAGGGATAGGGATAGGGATAGGGATAGGGATAGGGATAGGGATAGGGATGGGGATGGGTTGGGAATAGGGTTAGGATAGGGAGAGGGATAGGGAGAGGGGTAGGGATAAGGATGGGAATAGGGATAGGGAAAGGGAAAGGGAAATGGATGGAGAAAGGAAGCGATAGTGATAGCGAAGGGATAAGAAAGGGATGGGAATAGGCATAGAGATGTGGATGTGAATAGGGATAAGAATAGGGATAAGGATAGGGATAAGGATAGGGATAGGGATAGGGATAGGGATAGGGGATAGGGATAGGGGTAGGGGTAGGGGTAGGGGTAGGGGTAGGGGTAGGGGTAGGGGTAGGGGTAGGGTAGGGTTGGATAGGGTTAGGGATAGGGATAGGGATAAGGGATAGGGATAGGGAAAGGGATAGGGATAGGGATAGGGAAGGGATAGGGATAGGGATAGGTGATAGGGATAGGGATGGGGTGGGGATAGGGATAGGGTGGATGGGTGGATGGGATAGGGATGGGATAGGGATAGGGATAGGGATAGGGATGGGATAGGATGGGTATGGGATAGGAGGGATGGGATAGGGATAGGAAGGATAGGGATAGGGATTGGGATAGGGATAGGGATAGGATAGGGATAGGGATAGGGATAGGGATAGGGATAGGATAGGGATAGGGATAGGGATAGGGATAGGGATAGGGATAGGGATAGGGATAGGGATAGGGATAGGGATAGGGATAGGGATAGGGATAGGGTTAGGGATAGGGATAGGGATTGGGATAGGGATAGGGATAGGGATAGGGATAGGGATAGGGATAGGGATAGGGATAGGGATAGGGTTAGGGATAGGGATAGGGATAGGATAGGGATAGGTAGGGATAGGGGTAGGGGTAGGGGGGTAGGGGTAGGGGTAGGGTTAGGGATTGGGTTAGGGATAGGGATAGGGATAGGATAGGGATAGGGATAGGGATAGGGATAGGGATAGGGATAGGGATAGGGATAGGGATAGGGATAGGGATAGGGATAGGGATAGGGATAGGGATAGGGATAGGGGATAGGGATAGGGATGGGGATGGGGATGGGATAGGGAAAGGGATAGGGATAGGGTTAGGGGGAATAGGGAATGGAGGAATAGGGATAAGGAAAGGGATAGGGATAGGGAAAGGGATAGGGAAAAGTACAGTGATAGGGATAGGGATAGGGATAGGGATAGGGATAGGGATAGGGATAGGGATAGGGATAGGGATAGGGATAGGGATAGGGATAGGGATAGGGATAGGGATAGGGATAGGGATAGGATAGGGATAGGGATAGGGATAGGGTTAGGGATAGGGATAGGGTTAGGGATAGGGATAGGGATAGGGATAGGGATAGGGATAGGGATAGGGATAGGGATAGGGATAGGGATAGGGATAGGGAAAGGGATAGCGATTGGGGATAGGGATAGGGTTAGGGATAGGGAGAGGGAGAGGGTGAGGGAGAGGGAGAGGGAGAGGGAGAGGGATAGGGATAGGGATAGGGATAGGGATAGGGATAGGGACAGGACAGGGACAGGGACAGGGACAGGGACAGGGACAGGGACAGGGATAGGGATAGGGATAGGGATAGGGATAGGGATAGGGATAGGGATAGGGAGAGGGATAGGGATAGGGATAAGGATGGGAATAGGGATAGGGAAAGGGAAATGGATGGAGAAAGGGAAAGCAATAGTGATAGGGAAAGGGATAAAGAAAGGGATGGGAATAGGCATAAAGATGGGGATGTGAATAGGGATAAGAATAGGGATAAGGATTGGGATAAGGATAGGGATAGGGATAGGAATAGGGATAGGGATAGAGATAGGGATAAGGATAGGGATAGGGATAGGGAAAGGGATAGGGATAGGGAAAGGGATAGGGATAGTGATAGGGATAGGGATAGGGATGGGATGGGGATGGGGATGGGGATAGGGAAAGGGATAGGGATAGGGATAGGGATAGGGATAGGGATAGGGATAGGCATAGGGATAGGGATAGGGATAGGGATAGGGATAGGGATAGGGATAGGGATAGGATAGGGATAGGGATAGGGATAGGGATAGGGATAGGATAGGGATAGGGATAGGGATAGGGATAGGGATAGGGAAAGGGATAGGGATAGAGATAGGGATAGGGAAAGGGATGGGGATAAGGAAAGGGATAGGGATAGGGACAGGGATAGGGATAGGGATAGGGATAGGGAAAGGGAAAGGGATAGGGAAAGGGATAGGGATAGGGATAGGGATAGGGATAGGGATAGGGATAGGGATAGGGATAGGGATAGGGATAGGGATAGGGATAGGGATGGGAATAGGGATAGGGATAGGGAGAGGGATAGGGAGAGGGATAGGGATAAGGATGGGAATAGGGATAGGGAAAGGGAAAGGGAAATGGATGGAGAAAAGGAAAGCGATAGTGATAGGGAAAGGGATAAAGAAAGGGATGGGAATAGGCATAGAGATGGGGATGTGAATAGGGATAAGAATAGGGATAAGGATAGGGATAAGGATAGGGATAGGGATAGGGATAGGGATAGGGATAGGGATAGGGATAGGGATAGGGATAGGGATAGGGATAGGGATAGGGATAGGGATAGGGATAGGGATAGGATAGGGATAGGGATAGGGATAGGGATAGGGATAGGGATAGGGATAGGGATAGGGATAGGGATAGGGATAGGGATAGGGTAGGGATAGGGATAGGGATAGGGATAGGGATAGGGATAGGGATAGGGATAGGGATAGCGATAGGGATAGGGATAGGGATAGGGATAGGGATAGGGATAGGGAGAGGGATAGGGATAGGGATAGGGATAGGGATAGGGATAGGGATAGGGATAGGGATAGGGATAGGGATAGGGAGAGGAGAGGGAGAGGGAGAGGGATAGGGATAGGGATAGGGATAGGGATAGGGATAGGGATAGGGATAGGGATAGGGATAGGGATAGGGATAGGGATAGGGATAGGGATAGGGATAGGGATAGGGATAGGGATAGGGATAGGGATAGGGGAAGGGGAAGGGGAAGGGGAAGGGGAAGGGAAAGGGAAGGGATAGCGATGGGAATAGGGAGAGGGATAGGGAGAGGGATAGGGATAAGGATGGGAATAGGGATAGGGAAAGGGAAATGGATGGAGAAAGGGAAAGCGATAGTGATAGGGAAAGGGATAAAGAAAGGGATGGGAATAGGCATAGAGATGGGGATGTGAATAGGGATAAGAATAGGGATAAGGATTGGGATAAGGATAGGGATAGGAATAGGGATAGGGATAGAGATAGGGATAGGGATAGGGATAGGGATAGGGATAGGGATAGGGATAGGGATAGGGATAGGGAAAGGGATAGGGATAGGGATAGGGAAAGGGATAGGGATAGGGATAGGGATAGGGATAGGGATGGGGATGGGGATGGGGATGGGGATAGGGAAAGGGATAGGGATAGGGATAGGGATAGGGATAGGGATAGGGATAGGGATAGGGATAGGGATAGGAAGGGATAGGGATTGGGATAGGGATAGGGGATAGGGATAGGGATAGGGATTGGGATAGGGATAGGGAGAGGGATAGGATAGGGATAGGGAAAGGGATAGGGATTAGGGATAGGGATAGGGATAGAGATAGGGAAAGGGATGGGGATAAGGAAAGGGACAGGGACAGGGTAGTAGGGATAGGGATAGGGATAGGGATAGGGATAGGGAAAGGGATAGGGATAGTGAATTGTAGGGATAGGGATAGGGATAGGGATAGGGATAGGGATAGGGATAGGGATAGGGATAGGGATAGGGATAGGGATGGGGATGGGATGGGATAGGGATAAGGATAGGGAGAGGGATAGGGAGAGGGATAGGGATAGGGATAAGGATGGGAATAGGGATAGGGAAAGGGAAAGGGAAATGGATGGAGAAAAGGAAAGCGATAGTGATAGCGAAAGGGATAAAGAAAGGATGGGAATAGGCATAGAGATGTGGATGTGAATAGGGATAAGAATAGGGATAAGGATAGGGATAAGGATAGGGATAGGGATAGGGATAGGGATAGGGATAGGGATAGGGATAGGGGTAGGGGTAGGGGTAGGGGTAGGGGTAGGGGTATGGATAGGGATAGGGATAGGGATAGGGATAGGGATAGGGATAGGGATAGGGATAGGGATAGGGATAGGGATAGGGATAGGGATAGGGATAGGGATAGGGGTAGGGGTAGGGTAGGGGTAGGGGTAGGGGTAGGGGTAGGGGTAGGGTAGGGGTAGGGGTAGGGGTAGGGGTAGGGGTAGGGGTATGGATTGGGTTAGGGATAGGGATAGGGATAGGGATAGGGATAGGGATAGGAGAGGGAGAGGGATAGGGAGAGGGAGAGGGAGAGGAGAGGGAGAGGGAGAGGGAGAGGGAGAGGGAGAGGGAGAGGGAGAGGGAGAGGGATAGGGATAGGGATAGGGATAGGGATAGGGGTAGGGGGGTAGGGGTAGGGGTAGGGGTAGGGATAGGGGATAGGGATAGGGATAGGGATAGGGATAGGGATTAGGGATAGGGATAGGGATAGGGATAGGGATAGGGATAGGGATAGGGATAGGGATAGGGATAGGGATAGGGATAGGGATAGGGATAGGGATAGGGATAGGGATAGGGATAGGGATAGGGATAGGGATAGGGATAGGGATAGGGATAGGGATAGGGATAGGGATAGGGATAGGGATAGGGATAGGGATAGGGATAGGATAGGGATAGGGATAGGGATAGGGATAGGGATAGGGATAGGGGATAGGGGAAGGGAAGGGAAAGGGAAAGGGAAAGGGAAAGCGATGGGAATAGGGATAGGGATAGGGAGAGGGATAGGGAGAGGATAGGGATAAGGATGGGAATAGGGATAGGGAAAGGGAAATGGATGGAGAAAGGGAAAGCAATAGTGATAGGGAAAGGGATAAAGAAAGGGATGGGAATAGCTAAGATGGGGATGTGAATAGGGATAAGGATTAGGGATAAGGATTGGGATAAGGATAGGGATAGGAGATAGGGATAGGGATAGGGATAGGAGATAGGGATAGGGATTGGGAAAGGGATAGGGATAGGGAAGATAGGGATAGGGATAGGGATAGGGTTGGGATAGGGATGGGAGGGGATGGGGATGGGGATAGGGAAAGGGATAGGGATGGGGATAGGGATAGGGATGGGATGGGATGGGGATGGGATTAGGGAAAGGGATAGGGATAGGGATAGGGATAGGGATAGGGATAGGGATTGGGTTAGGGATAGGGATAGGGATTAGGGATTGGGGTTAGGGATAGGGATAGGGAGGGATAGGGATAGGGATAGGATAGGGATAGGGATAGGGATAGGGATAGGGATAGGGATTGGGATAGGGATAGGGATAGGGATAGGGATAGAGG
>JARGCV010000723.1:0-55000 GCA_034064705.1 Bothrops alternatus
TGATATTATCGGCATAACAGAAACCTGGTGGACAGATGAAAACCAATGGGACACAAGGATTCCAGGTTACAAATTGTATAGGATGGACAGGAGAGGGAGAAATGGTGGTGGCGTTGCCTTGTACATAAATGAGGAGTTAGAATCTCATGAACTCGAAATTCAAGAAAATTCAAACTCACCCACAGAAACATTGTGGATAAAAATCCCAGGACAGGAAACTAATCTGACGTTAGGGTAGGGATCTGCTATCGCCCTCCCAACCAAATTCCAGAGGCAGATTGCTATTTGGAAAATGAATTTAAGGAGGCCTCAAAAAGAAATAGGGTAGTCATAATGGGGGACTTCAACTATCCCCAAATAGATTGGGTAAATTCTTGTTCTACACATGATAGAGAGACAAGGTTCCTCGACATGTTAGCCGATTATTCCCTTGAGCAGATGGTCATGGAACCTACCAGGGGAAAGGGGATCCTGGACTTGGTTCTAACTAACGCACAGGATTTGGTTCATGATGTCCTTGTAACCGAGCCCATAGGAACCAGCGATCACAACACAATAACCTTCAACTTAACCATGGATAGCAAATTGTCAGTGAAAACTAACACAGAGACCTTAAACTTTCACAGAGGGAATTTTGACAAAATGAGGAAAATAGTAAAGAAGAAACTAAAAGGAACAGTAAAAAAAAGTCAAATCCCTCCAAAATGCTTGGAAACTGTTTAAAAATACGCTACAGCAGGCTCAAATAAAATGCATTCCTAAAAGAAGAAAGAGGATTGGAAAGTCCAAGAGGATACCAGTATGGCTTACGAATGAGGTAAAGGAGGTTATTGGAAAGAAGAAAAACTCATTTAAGAAATGGAAGGCTCTTCCTACCGAGGAGAACAGGAGGGATCACAAACTCTGGCAGACCAAATGCAAGGCGATAGTCATGAAAGCCAAGAGAGACTTTGAGGAGCATATAGCCAAGAATATTAAAAATAATAACAAAACCTTTTTTAAGTACATCAGAAGCAGGAACCCAACCAGAAAATCAGTTGGGCCACTTGATAACAATGGTCAGAAGGGGATAATCAGAGAAGACAAGGAGATTGCTGAGAGGCTAAATGACTTCTTTGCCTCCGTTTTCACCGAGGAGGATAGAGAACATTTGCCTGCCACTGAATTAGTTTTCCCAGGGAGGGAAATAGAAGAATTAAACCTGATAGAGATAAACAAGGAAGATGTTCTTGCATGCCTTTCTAAACTAAACGTCAACAAATCGCCGGGTCCAGATGGCATCCACCCTAGAATTCTCAAGGAACTCAAGTGTGAAATTGCTGAACTTCTAGCTAAAATATACAATCTTTCTCTAAGATCAGGCACTGTACCGGAGGATTGGAGGGAAGCAAATATAACCCTGATCTTCAAGAAAGGATCCAGAGGTGATCCAGGAAACTATAGACCAGTCAGTCTAACCTCAGTTCCAGGCAAACTGATGGAAACCATTATTAAAGATAAAATTACAGGGCACATAGAAAAACAGGCATTGCTGAAAGAAAATCAACATGGTTTCTGCAAAGGCAAATCATGTCTTACTAACTTGTTAGAATTCTTTGAGGGTGTAAATAAATACATAGATAAAGGGGCCCCAGTTGATATTGTATATCTTGACTTTCAAAAGGCTTTTGACAAAGTTCCTCACCAAAGGCTCCTAAAAAAGCTCTCCAGCCACGGAATTAGAGGACAGGTCTTGTCCTGGATTGGTAACTGGCTAAATTGTAGGAAGCAAAGGGTGGCAATAAATGGACAATTCTCCGGATGGAAAGAAGTGAGAAGTGGTGTACCCCAAGGTTCAGTTTTGGGACCTTTTTAATTTATTCATCAATGATCTGGATGTAGAAGTTAATAGTGAGGTAGCCAAGTTTGCTGATGACACTAAATTGTTCCGGGTTGTGAAAAGTGAAACTGATTGTCGGGAGCTCCAGAAGGATCTCTCGAAATTGTGTGAGTGGGCAACAAAGTGGCAAATGCATTTTAACCTAAACAAGTGCAAAGTTATGCACATCGGGGCAAAGAACCCCAATTATACTTACCAACTGATGGGGACCAAACTTTCTGAGACAACCCAAGAAAGAGATCTTGGGGTTTTGGTGGACAGCTCGATGAAGATGTCAACCCAATGCGCAGCAGCAGTAAAAAAAGCAAATTCCATGCTTGGCATGATTAGGAAGGGAATCGAAAATAAGTCAGCAAGTGTTGTATTGCCTCTGTACAAATCGATGGTGAGACCACACTTGGAGTACTGTGTACAGTTCTGGTCACCGCACCTCAAGAAGGATATAATGGAACTGGAAAAGGTGCAAAAAAGGGCAACAAGAATGATCAAGGAAATGGAACGCCTCCCTTATGAAACCAGATTGCAACGCCTTGGTCTCTTCAGCCTTGAAAGACGGCGTTTAAGGGGTGACTTGATCGAAGTGTATAAAATCATGCATGGGATAGAAAAGGTGGATAGAGAAAAATTCTTTTCTCTATCACACAATACCAGGACAAGGGGGCACTCCCTAAAGCTCATAGCTAAGAAAGTGAGGACAAATAAAGGGAAATATTTCTTCACCCAGAGGGTCGTTGATTTATGGAATTCACTTCCAGAAGGGGTCGTGACAGCTGTCAGCCTTGACAGCTTCAAGGCAGGGCTAGATAGATTCATGGATGCAAAGTGTATCGGGGGTTATTAAAATGGATGTCCATGTGCCGCCTCTATGTTGGTTGAGGCAGGCAGGATTCCCTTGAGTACCATTTGTTGGGGGTCAATTGAAAGGGAGGGTTTTGCCTTCTCTTTCTGCTCAAGATCCCCATGTACAATTGGTGGGCCACTGTGTGACACAGAATGCTGGACTCGATGGGCTTTGGCCTGATTCAGCATGGCTCTTCTTATGTTCTTATGGAAGTCACACTTGGATAGCTTGGCATAATGTTTAGCTTCCAAGAGTTTCCTCAGCACTTGTCTTACTCGCTTCACGTGATCCTCCATTGTCTCAGAGTAGATAAGAATGTCATCCAGGTAAACCAGCACCCCCTTGTACAAGTGCTCAGGCAGCATCTCATTAATCAGTTGCACGAACACAGCAGGTGCTCCCTGTAATCCAAAGGACATAACTTGGAATTGGTAGCATCCTAAGGGGCAATTAAAAGCTGTCTTCCATTCTTCCCCCTCTCTAATCTTCTCTACATGGTATGCGTCTCTCAAGTCTAGCTTGATGAACACCTTCTCTTTGGACAGGTGTCCTAGCATGTCTTTCATGAGGGGGAGGGCTACATATTTTCCACGCAAATCATGTTAATCCTTTGGAAATCAACACACAATCTCAGTGAACTGGGTTTTTTTCCTTTGAAGAGGACTGGTGTTGGCTGGATGAAACCCCTGGCTAAATTTTTATCCATGAGGTTTTGTAGCTCTTCCATATCCCTTGGGGTCATGGAGTACATCTTTGGTTTGGGAAGCTTTGCCCCAGGCACCAATGCCATTGCACAGTCATTGGGGAGGTGAGGGGAGGAGCGCATCTGATTCCCACTTGCTAAATACTTCCATCTAATCTCGGCATTCTTTTGGGATGCTTGGGTGAAAGTGACCACGCCATATTGGAATTTAATATAATGCAAACACTAGCAACAGAAAACAATCCAACCAGGGTCTTGAACTTCAAAAGAGCCGACTTTAACAAACTCAGAGAGAACCTAGGAAAGATCCCATGGATGAAAATCTTAAAGGAGAAAATACCCAAGAAGCGTGGGAAACTGAAAAATGCGATCATAAAAGCCCAGACCAGCACAATACCACTGAAAAAGAAAAACAAGAAATTAAAAAAGAAGTCAACATGGCTGCACAAAGATCTCTGACAAACTGAAAGACAAAAAGGACAAATGCAAAAAATGGAAAGAGGGGCACATAACTAAGGCCGATTATCAGCAGACAGCCAAAACATGCAAAGATGAAGTCAGGAAAGCAAAAGCTCAGAACGAACAAAGACTTGCAACAGAAATCAAGGATAATTAAAAAAAGTTTCTTCCAATATATTAACAACAAGAAAAAAGTCAAGGAAACTGTAGGCCCACTAAAGAGAGAAGATGGCAAGGAAATAAAAGGCAACAGGGAGAATGCAGAGCTGCTTAACTCATAACTTTGCATCAGTCTTCACACAAAAAGAAACTATAGCCCAATATACCAAAAAAACCCACTGCAAAAGACAAACTAGAAACAAAAAATAAGCAATAAAATGGTAAGAGAACACCTATCCGATCTTGATGAATATAAATCACTGGGACCCGACAGATTACATCCCACAGTTCCGAAGGAGCTGGCAGATGTTATCTCAGAACTATTGCACCGTATCTTTCAAAAATCCTGAAGCACCGGGGAAATACCTGAGGATTGGGAAAGGTTCCCATCTTCAAGAAAGGAAAAAAAACAGACCCAGGAAACTACAGACCAATCAGTCTAACATCAATACCTGGGAAGAACTTGGAAAAGATAATCAAAAAGCAGATCTGCGAACAACTAAAAGCAAACAAAGTTATAACCAGTAGCCAGAACGGATTTGTCAAAAACAAATAATGCCAAACCGATCTTACTTCATTCTTCGATAAAGTGATAAAACTAATAGACCAGTGAAATACTGTGGACGTAGTATTATTAAACTTCAGTAAGGCATTTGATAAGGTAGACTACAACCTACTCCAGTGATGACAAACCTTTTAGAGACCGAGTGCCCAGACTGCAACCCAAAACCCACTTATGCATCGTCGGGTGCCGGGTGGGTGTGGCCCATTGGGTGGGCGTGGCTGCAGTGGTAACGGCAGACTGGGTGGGACTAAAAAGTTCAATCAATCAATTCCAACTTTGCAAGATCTTTTTTTTCCCGCAAGAAGTTGAAATTGACTGATTGATTGAACCTTTTTTTTGTACACGGCAGCAGAGGCCTAAAGCGAAAAGGTTTTATAAAACCCAGCTGAAGGCCTAGGACTGGGGCGATGGCGCGCGTGCCCACAGAGAGGGCTCTTGAGTGCTACCTCTGGCACCCGTGCCATAGGTTTGCCACCACTGACCTACTCCTTGGTAAGCTAGAAAAAGGTGGAATAGACAACACCACCACCAGATGGATCTGTAGATGGCTGGCAGACTGTACTCTATGAGTAGTTCTCACTGGCACTACAGCCACATGGAGAGAAGTAAGCAGTGGGGTACCACAAGGTTCTGTCTTAGGGCCAGTATTCTTCAATATCTTCATCAATGACTTAGATGAGGGAATTGAAGGGAAACTCATCAAATTTGCAGATGACACCAAACTGGCAGGAGTAGCCAACACCCCAGAAGACAAACTCAGGATCCAAAAAGATCTTGACAAACTTGAACTATGGGCCCTATCCAACAAAATGAGTTTCAGTGTGGAGAAAAGCAAAGTTTTACATTTAGGCAAGAAAAATCAAAGGCACAAGTACAGATTAGGCGAGACCTGGCTTAAAAACAGTAACTGTGAGAAGGACCTTGGAGTCCTAGTGGACGATCAGTTGACTGTGAGCCAGCAATGTACAGCAGTAGCCAAAAAACCTAATAAAATCCTGGGTTGTATAAACAGAGGCATAGAATCAAGATCATGCGAAGTATTACTACCACTTTATAAACCCTAGTAAGACCACACCTGGAATACTGCAGCCTGTCACAAAAAAAAAATCTTGAGAGTTTGGAAAAAATTCAGAGAAGAGCAACTAAGATGATCAAAGGTCTAGAGACTAAAACATATGAAGAATGGCTGCAGGACTTGCGTCTGGCTAGTCTGAAGAAAAGAAGAAATAGGGGAGACATGATAGCACTATTCTAGTACTTGAGGGACTCTCACAAAGAAGAGGGGGGTCACATTCACCAAAGCACCAGAGGGCAGGACAATAAACAATGGTTGGAAACGAACAAAGAGAGAAGCAACCTAGAATTAAGGAAAAACTTCCTGACAGTGGGGACAATTAACCAGTGGAACAGCTTGCCTCCAGAAATTGTGGGTGCTCCATCACTGGAGATTTTTAAGAAGAGGCTAAATAGTCACTTGTCTGAGATGGTATAGGTTCTCCTGCTTGAGCAGGCAGCTGGACTAGAAGACCTCCAAGGTCCCTTCCAGCTTCTATTCTTTTCTTATTCTTATTATTCTAAAAATAATTTATGATAATTAAAGTTCCATCTTGTTTTCGTAGGTAGTGTTCTGAAGTCAAAAAGGAGAGGAGAGAGTGGACATTTATGGCAAGCTCCTAATGGCATCATAAGAGGAGAAGAAATTATTTTATGATAACCCTGTTTATAATACCACATTTTAAACCAATGAACAAGATTGGGATGGTTAGTTATTGAAGAAATTTTACCAATTTTTTTATTCAAGCTCAACAGCCTGTTTGGTGAGGGTTCTAATATATCGGATGAAAAATAATCATATGTGATTAACTGCACTAATGCTGTTTTATCTCCAGTGGTTTCACAAATATGTAGCAGTTGTAGTCCTAATTAAATTAAGAAAATTAACAGAAAGAATGTGCTAGAATATGGAGGTTTCTTCTCCTGCAAGGGTAGAATCTTCTCTGGAGCCCTCCTGATTCCTGCTCCTTGAATCTGCCCTCCCTTGCCCTGGTGTCTGCTATGTCTAATTCAGTGGCGGTCCTATTTTTTCCCAGTTTTGACGACCATGACCCAGCAGTGATCCATGAAAACGCCTCACAACCAGAGGTGCTGGTTCCAATCCGGCTGGACATGGAAATTGATGGACAGAAACTGAGAGACGCTTTTACGTGGAATATGAATGGTTTGTAAAGAAAGATATGTAAATAATTCTGATTACAGGCATTGAAAGCATTCATGAGCAGATATGGCTTTTTTCTAAAAATACATTTTATCTACTCTTAACTTCAGTTTGGAAAGTGTACACACTTGAGTTTTTCTAACTGAACAGAAAATGGCAGCAGTTTTATAAAGGGTTTTGACATTTTCAGGTAAATCAGTAAACCAGAAAATATTTTCTTTTTAACTATGCACCAATCAGCGTACTCAGAAAAAGCTTTAGAATGAAACCATTAGCCACATCCAAAGCAGCACAAAGAGATTTATCTTAGGGCCCTCAATAAGGCAACTGCAGCATGTGCTTGAATTCATCATGCCTAGATGGTGTATTTTTACGCTCCTGTGTACAATCTTGAATTTGTTATTGTCAGAAACGAAAGCTTCATAGAAGTGTGTTTTGAAAGACTCTGCCTGTGAATATATTGTATATGCTGTATTTTAAGTCATTCCATTAACCCCAAAGGTTTTTCTTTGAAGACATTTCACTTCTCATCCAAGAAGCTTCTTCAGCTCTGACTAATGGTGGGGAGCTGAAGAAGCTCCTTGGATGAGAAGCAAAACATCTTCAAAGAAAAACAAGAAAGTCCAGTTGCCTCCTTAAAAAGCACCTTTGGGACAATCATGAGATGGATGACTGAGAATCTCCATAATTCCATTAACCAATTAAACAGAAACAATTAAAAGTTTTTCTTATAGCCTGACAAATGTGCTTTAGAGTATTGTAGCTCAGAGGCTACAATAATGTTATTTGCCTAATAACATGGACTTTTCGTTTCCATCAGAAAAACTGATGACTCCAGAAATGTTTTCAGAGATTCTCTGTGATGACTTGGATTTGAATCCCCTCACTTTTGTTCCTGCGATCGCATCTGCAATCCGACAGCAAATTGAGTCATACCCTACCGACAGCATCCTGGAGGACCAGTCAGATCAGCGGGTCATCATTAAGGCAAGGAGAGGGCAGGCAGCGGGAAACGTTTCGCAAAGCTCTCTTGTGTGTGAAGACATTGCCTTAGCGATGCAGAGCATAGAAAAAAGGAAAACAAAGACTAAACGGAGAAAAGGAAACACGGCAGGTTTTTTTCCACACCATTGTTGCATCTCTCTGTGATTTTCTGTCTTTGAAAATCATTCTTTCCTCCAGCACATCCATACACCAATGATTTAAATTCTCACCTCACTTTTTTTAATATATTTCATTAATTTTTTATAATAACAATCTTTAGTGCCTAGTGAATAATTTGTTGTCTGGGTTCATATATTTAAAAACAATAATAATTATTTTCTATAGTTGGTCAATATTTTAGTTGATAATATATTTCCTTGATATTTTCCTTTTTGTCTGTGCTAAAGAAATATAATTCTTAATACTTTCAATACTTATACTCTTTGGGTATAAGCATTTTTTTAGTATTTATACATATAACAATAACATCAACATATAAGAGTGATGGCAAACCTTTTAGAGACCGAGTGCCCAAACTGCAACCCAAACCCCACTTATTTATCGTCGGGTGCTGGATGGGCATGGCCCACTGGGCAGGCATGGCCTACTGGGTGGGCGTGGCCAGCATGAGCATGGCCTACTGGGTGGGTGTGGACAGCTCGACATCACTTGCGTCAGGGGCACTTGTGCGGGCCTAGGCAGAACTGGGGAGTTTTTTTTTTAAAAAAAAGTTTTATTTACAAAAATCCAAATATTAAGGAAGCAGCGTGGTGATTGGGTAATCAATAGTCCAATAACAAAATATTTCATACAGGTTACATCATCAAGAATTCCCTCTCTATTTCCTTTGATTATTATATCACATTCAAATTAACGCTTTGCTAATTATAACTCAATCAGTTAAGACAGTTATCAATATATTTTAACTTGTACATATCCGTATTGTCAGAATCCAATTATATTTCATCTCTAGTTATCGACTATGGAAAACCCCATTTCTACCCTCTCTGGATTCTGTCATATGATGAAGGGGAAGGGGGGGTGAACAAAGGGGTTTTATGGCTCTCACTTCCTTCATTAAAACTTCAAAGGGACTGAATGTGGATACCACCAAAAGAAGTAACCATAACAATGGGGCCATCAGCTTTCATCTACTCCCCTCTGAAGTCTCCTGCCGGCAGTGTGGGAAAAGAGGGTGGAAATGTAACGCCTGGGATTGTCACTGGAAGGATGGTGGGGTGGGGTGGGGTGGGATTACTGGGAACCCCTTAAAACCTTGAACCATAGGGCTTGGCCCCCAAGTCCTGTCTAGAACTCCTGCAACCATTTTCTCTTAATAAAGATGCCTGTTGGAAGAAATATTCCAAGAGTTCTGTCTTCTTAAGATGCAAAGTGGGGTGGGTCCTTACATTAGACAGGACTTGCAGAATTAGTCCACCTGGAAGGGAGAACCTTGCTGGGGGACTTTGCAAAAATTACCATGTCAGACGACGGAGCGAGGAAGAGAGAAAACTCCCTGGGAAGGGAGCTGCTACCCTGACTGAAACCCTGCCAGATGTCTGGATATGAGAGGTCAGATTCCTCAGGAGAAAAGGTGGTGGAGACACAGGACCACAAACCTCGGTGATCAATGGGTGTTGGAAAGAAAGGCAAATGGGAAAAGAAATCAAGAAAGATGACCCTGAGACCGGGGGCCAACCAACCAGAATGGAAGCAGGAAATGAAGAAATCCCTGCACGCAAGCAAAGAGGAAGGGAGCTGGGCACCGTACTCAGACTGGATCCTAGAGAAAGCTATTGACCTGATGAAGAGAACTCTCAGCTCCCTAGGAGAGGAGAATTCTGAGCCCTACGACTGCCCCAGCTCCTGGAGCCGCAAAGGGAGAGACACCGAGGGGGAAGTGGAACCTGCAGCCCCAGGGACATCTGCTGATCCAGTAGCCCCCACTCCCCGCCGACCTGCAGATGGCGATCTGGATGGAACACACTACCACCGACAATGAAGGCACCGATCCATTCAAAGACTCCTGCCGCTGGACGTGAGATTCAAGGGAGAGCCAACATGCTTGGGATTTTTCTAACCCAAGTCCTCAGCTACATGGAGGAATACGGGCAGCACATCCCCAGCGACAAAGCCCGTATCCAGATCGTGCAATCTGCCCTGGATGGGCCGGCCGCAGATTGGGTGGTGAACTTGCACGACTCCAATGCCCCGGAGCTCAACGACTTCAACTGTTTCATGTCCTCTCTGAGAAGGTAATTTGAGGACCCCCTGGCTGATCGCAAAGCCTGCGAAAGGATAAAAACGATGAGGCAAGGCAAACGCCTGGTAACTGACTATACGCAAGAATTCCGGGCCATTGCCAGCAATCTTTTTTTTTTTAATTTTTTTTATTGGTTTTTTAATTTTTAACAAAAGAAAAATACTCAAATCAGATCATAATATTAAAGTAAACAGTAAACATAATCAAAACATAAGTACATATTTCAGAATCATCCATAAACATAACATATATACTTATTTCAATAAATCTACTAATAATAACAACTAAGAATAATCATAAACCATATTTTCCAAACAATTAACATTGCTGCTCGGTACCCCCACCACCACATCCCCCTAACCCTAACCTTCCCCCCTCACTTACCATCTAACTACCTACTCTCCTCCCTCCTTCTCTATCTCCCTCCTTCTACTCCGCCCTACTGTCCCTTCTCTTCCCCCTTCTTATCAACTTTCTACTTGCATCAGCCTTCAACTCCTCCTTCCTCTTTCCATCAGATGTGGTGCCCAGAGGCCACCCGAACAACCCCTTAATAACAATAATTACACATTCTTACATCAACCCTAATTGCAGTTGAGAAAACATAGTATATAAAATTATAAACCCTCCCTAGCCCCCCCTGACTTCCCAGAGTGAGTACAGGGTAAAACAAAAGAAAACCCACTACTTCAAACAAAATTATTATATAATCCTAACAAAAATTTTAAACTATATACTAAATACAATCTCTATCTAACATTTATTCAACCTTATCAGTTCTAATATATATCTAATCCCTCAATCATTCCATCTAATGTTAAACCTTAAATCATTTCAATCCACTAAACAAAACAAACATATCATCTTGTTAAGAATATTAATATTCATTTACATATCTAAACCTTCAATCTAAGAATCAGTCCATCACTTCAATTCATTGAGAGGTTATATAGAATCACCCAAACAATCAAGTTTAGTATATATCTTTCAATAATCCATCTCTTTTAACATTCTAGACAGTCATTTCAAACCATTAAACATCAAATAAGTAAATCATCTTTTTGAAAAAAAAAATAAACAAATAATATCAGTAACCCCCTCAGTTAAAATATATATATATATATATATATATATATATATATATATATATATATATATATATATATATATATATATATATATATATATATATATATATATATATATATATATATATATATATATATATATATATATATTGTTGTATCTGGCCCTTCTCAGCTCAGTAAACTCCACATAAATATTTCTTTAAGAGTTTTATTTAACACATTTCAAGAGATTCACTTCAAAGCAAGCTGCTGGCATTTTGTTGGCCGAAACGGCCAAGTCTGATTTATTTACATTCAGATTAAACATGCTCTTCCCCCTTCCAATTAACTCACTCTTTATCTCATGTTGTCCAAGATCTCATTAATCTTCCGTACATTCCAAAAACACCAGAAAACTGAGTTCAAACGAACTGCTCAAGGTATCAGGCTACTCCTTGATTAATGTTGCTCGTGACAAAGAATTAGTCCCTTCTTCACCTTCTAATATAGTTTCCGATACGTCACTTCCCCCATTACTTCCTTTTTCCACGTAACTGACACCTCCGCCTATCAAACCTTCGGAATCTCGGATCAAGCCATATATTGTCCTGTTCCAAATCTGACTCATCACTTTGAGAGTCTGACTCAGACTGCATACAAATCTCCTCACTGTCTGGCTCAGCTGCCGGGAGGGGAAAATACCCAGAGGGGCCTGGTTGTGCTTCGTCATCCTCTGATATGTCCCCAGCCGGTCTAGAGACACCCACAACACTATCCCCCCCCGCAGGCCCCTCCCCCTGGGTCCGTCGTATGGGATGTGGTTTGTAGGGAAACGCAGTATGAAAAGCCCAAATTAACTCAGGAGCCTCAATATCATGAGCATCTACCCAACAGCCAGCGGCTGGCCCACCCCCAGTCCAATCAACCAAATATGGGAAGCGGTCGTTGAGCCATCGGGAATCTCGGATGCCGGACACTTCCAACCGGGAAACAGGAACTTGAGCACGGCGAGCTGTCGGGCCCGGATCAGGAGGTCGAAGCGGAGAATCAGGGTTGACAGGAACAAGCAAGGAGCGATGAAACACGGGATGTACACGAAGAGACCTAGGCAAAGTCAAACGATAGGTCACCGGATTGATGACCGTCTCCACAGGAAAAGGACCCAGGAAACGTTGATCAAGCTTGCGGTGAATTCTCCCTGGAAACAAGTACTTGGTGGAGAGCCAAACCCGAACTCCAACAGCTAACGGCGGCGTGTCGCGACAAGAGCGGTCTGCAACCCTCTTGTAGTCTTCCTTGGCCTTAGTCAAGTGGTGCTTAACCATCTCGTGGACTGACTGGAGTTCGGTTAAATAGTCCTCTGCAACTGGAACTGGAGAATCGAGGAGCGTGAGCGGGAAAAATCTGGGATGATAGCCGTAGTTGGCAAAAAACGGAGTGGTCTGAGTGGAAGTGTGCTGAGAATTGTTGAAAGCGAATTCGGCCACGGAGAGATATTTGGACCAATCGTTCTGTTGGTCGTTGATGAAACAACGCAAATACTGCTCCAGGATGCCAATCACTTTCTCTGTACCCCCATCAGTCTCTGGGTGATGCGTGGAGGCTAGATTAACTTGGACTTGAAGCGCAGACATGAGTTCTCTCCAGAACTCCGAGGTGAACTGGGTTCCTCGGTCGGACACTATTTTGTCAGGCAAACCGTGTAGCCGGAAGATATGTTGAATGAACAGCTGAGCAGTGACCTTGGCTGTCGGTATTCTTCGGCAAGGAATGAAATGTGCCATCTTGGTCAGCATGTCCACCACTACAAAGACAACAGTGTAGCCGGTAGAAACAGGTAGACAAGTCAAGAAGTCCATGGAAATAGCCCCCCAGGGTCTCTCCGGCGTGGGCAAAGGCTGTAATAATCCCGGAGGGGCTCCTGTGGCATGTTTTGCCTGACGGCACCGTACACAGGAATTCACATAAGACTGAACATCATGGCGAAGTCTGGGCCACCAAAAAGTCCGAGACACTAAGTGGAGAGTCTTAAAGAAACCAAAATGACCTGCCGCAGGGTTATCATGACATTGAGTCAGGATGAGACCACGGAGTGGGCCTGCTGGAACATATAACAGGTTGCGGAAGCGTAATAGACCCTCGGACAAGGTCCAAGGTGAGTTGGGACCCACCTCTTGCCTCCTCTGTGCCACAAAGTCATCTAGTTGTTGCGCTTCCCGAATCTGTCGTCGTAGATCTACCGGATCGTGCACGGCTGCGATCGATTCGATAGGCAGAATGGTTCGAAGCGGCAAGGGGTCCTTGATCTGTAGATACTCAGGTTTACGGGACAAGGCATCTGCTCTTTTGTTGTACCCTTTCGGAATGTAGGTGACTTTGAAGTTGAATCGAGCGAAGAACAAAGACCAACGGATCTGACGTTGATTCAATTTCCTGGCAGATTGCAAAAATTCCAAGTTTTTATGGTCAGTCCGAACTTCAACTTGGTAGCGGGCTCCTTCCAGGTGGTGTCTCCAGGTCTCAAAAGCAGTCTTGATGGCCAATAGCTCTTTTTCCCAAATGGTATAATGGCGTTCGGAGGGACTCAGTTTCCTGGAGTAATAAGCACACGGGAATAGGGGGCCGCCACCTTGGCGTGTTTGAAGAAGCACGGCCCCTACAGCAACATCTGAGGCATCGGCCTCCACTACAAAGGGACGACAAGGATCTGGATACTTGAGAATGGGTTCCTGAACAAAAGCCTTTTTGAGGGTCTGAAACGCCTGTTGCTCGGCATCGCCCCACTGGAATTTAATGCCTTTCCGTAACAGTCGAGTAAGGGGCGCAGTCAAGGCAGAAAATCTCGGAATGAATATCCTGTAATAGTTCGCAAATCCCAAAAGTCTTTGGACATCTTTTGCTTTACATGGTGGTTGCCAGGTTTGCAAGGCCTCAACCTTGCCAGGATCCATGGCGATGCCTTGTGGAGAAATCACATGTCCCAGAAACTCAATGGTGGTTTGATAGAATTGACATTTCTCTAACTTGGCGTAAAGGTGATGCTCTCTCAAGCGTTGCAGAACTTGCCGGAGATGCTGGAGATGAGTTGCTCGTGACGGGGAGTAAATCAGGATGTCATCGAGGTAAACCACCACAAATTGATCTAATAAATCCCGGAAGATGTCATTCATAAAGTGTTGAAAGACGGCCGGAGCATTGGTGAGTCCAAAGGGCATGACGGTATACTCAAAATGACCATACCTGGTCCCAAACGCGGTTTTCCACTCGCCCCCCTCTCGGATGCGAACCAGGTTGTAAGCACCCCGTAGATCTATCTTGGTGAAGATGGTCGCTGATCGGAGACGGTCCATGAGATCAGGAATCAAAGGCAGAGGGTACCGGTTGCGCACCGTGATGGCATTGAGCTTGCGATAGTCACAGCATAGGCGTAAATCTCCGGTTTTCTTCTTCACGAATAACACAGGAGCTGACAAAGGCGAGGAAGAGGGACGAATGAAACCCCTGGCCAGGTTTTTGTCCACAAAGTCTTTTAATGCGGCCAACTCGGGTTCTGACATGGAGTAAAGGCGTCCCCCTGGAAGTTTGGCATTTGGCAGCAAATCAATGGCACAGTCATATGGTCTATGCGGAGGCAATTGGTCTGCCTCTTTTTCACTGAATATATCTGCAAAGTCCGCTAGGTCGGCCGGCAAGGTGATGTCAGGGTGGGATGGTAGCTGGGCTGCGCAAACTTGGCGTACGTGGTCTACGCATTGCAAACTGGGAAATGAAACAAAGTTCTGGGACCACACCACACAAGGGTCATGGGTTCTCAACCAGGCTAGGCCGAGAACTAAGGGGAAATGAAGTCCCTTGGTAATATAGAATTGGATGGCTTCTTCATGTTGTCCTATGACCAGGCGTATGGGCTGGGTCATGAACTTGATCGGTCCAGACAACAACTCACGACCATCGATTGTCTCAACCAACATAGGCGGCTTCACGGAGCACAAAGGTATGGCATGCTGACGAGCGAAAGCTTCATCCATGAAATTAGTGGTGGCTCCAGAATCCAACAAGGCGTGTGCCGGAATGCCCTGGGCATGGTTTCCCAGAAGTATATTGGTTGCTAGGATCAGATGTCTCGGAGGACCGGGGTCTTCGTCTGCGGAACTGGGACTGGGTTTGGCGCCTGCCCGACCCAACGTTTCCATTAGGCCGGGCTCTGGCTGTTTCCCGGCAAGGTGGCTTGAAACTGCTGAGTGGGAGGCCGAGCTGGAACAGGAGTAGGACCTGCCGTACCACGTCATTTCTGGGGGCAGGCCATGACGAAGTGACCCATCTCTCCACAGTACAGGCACAATCCCTCAGCTCTCTGTCTTGCCTTCTCAGCCTCGGTCAAGCGAGATCTGGCTGCACCAAGATCCATGGGCTCATCTCTGGCCATGGGTACAGGACGCCTCTCAGTATAAGCCGGCAATGGTTGGAAAATACGTCTGGGTGCCGGGATGGGTGGAGTGATAGGTAGGGTCTGGAATCCTCTGCGTGGTGCAGGAACTGGCTTGGCACTTCCGGTGACTAGAACCATCTGTTTGACCAGGCGGGCATCCGTGGCTTGCGTTTGCGCCTCAATAGCCAAACAATGTTGATATAATGCATCCAGGGTCGCGGGTATTACAGTATGTCTCAATCCATTCAAGATTTGGGAAGACAGGCCATCTTGAAAGATTTCCATGAGAGCCTCTTCATTCCAATTAATTTCTTGAGCTAGGCGGCGAAAATCTGATATATATTCCGCTACGCAGCGCGATCCTTGACGTAGCTCTCGTATCCGCCTGGTGGCATTTTGTCTACGAAGGGGGTCAGCAAATTCTCTTTCCATCAGCTGGCAGAATCCTGCATAATTGCGCAGGACAGGATCTTGTCCGTCTATCAGAGGAGACGACCAATCAGCAGCTGGACCAGAGAGTAAACTTAAAATGAAAGCCACTTTAGTCTCATCAAGCTGGAAATCTGCTGGAGTTGAAGCAATGAATGTTTTGCATTGGTTGAAAAAAGCTGGAAATTTACTACGCTCTCCAGTAAACTTATCAGGCAATGCTAAATAACACCTGCTTTGTCTGAGAGGGGGGGCTGGAGCTGGGGCTGGGGCTCCTGCAGCTTGCTGAATCTGCTTTTGCAAATTGCCAATTTGTAGCTGGAGATTTTGAACTAATTGATACAGAGCAGGATTATCAGCGAGAAGCTGCTCCATGACATCACTGGACTTGCGCAGTACTGAAAGCTCGGACTAATTTTCGTTGTGTCACGAGCAATCTGTTGTATCTGGCCCTTCTCAGCTCAGTAAACTCCACATAAATATTTCTTTAAGAGTTTTATTTAACACATTTCAAGAGATTCACTTCAAAGCAAGCTGCTGGCATTTTGTTGGCCGGAACGGCCAAGTCTGATTTATTTACATTCAGATTAAACATGCTCTTCCCCCTTCCAATTAACTCACTCTTTATCTCTCATGTTGTCCAAGATCTCATTAATCTTCCGTACATTCCAAAAACACCAGAAAACTGAGTTCAAACGAACTGCTCAAGGTATCAGGCTACTCCTTGATTAACGTTGCTCGTGACAAAGAATTAGTCCCTTCTTCACCTTCTAATATAGTTTCCGATACGTCACTTCCCCCATTACTTCCTTTTTCCACGTAACTGACACCTCCGCCTATCAAACCTTCGGAATCTCGGATCAAGCCATATATTGTCCTGTTCCAAATCTGACTCATCACTTTGAGAGTCTGACTCAGACTGCATACAAATCTCCTCACTGTCTGGCTCAGCTGCCGGGAGGGGAAAATACCCAGAGGGTATAAATATATATATTTAGTCAATTTAGTATATCTTCCATTAAACAGATAGATTAAATGCTTTGATTAGGTCAGAAGAAATTATTGATGCAATTAAACAATTGAAATTGGGAAAATCTCCAGGAACTGATGGTTTTACCACGATTTATTATAAGTGTTTACAGGAGGAAATGGTGGAACATTTGAGGGAGTTATTTGTCAATATACAAGAGGGTGGTCGGGTTCCACCCTCTTGGAAAACGGCTAATGTATGCTTGATTCCTAAAGAGGGCAGAGATAATGTTCAAGTAGAAAATTTTAGACCTATCTCCTTGTTAAATACGGATTACAAGATTTTTGCAAAAATCTTGGCTAATAGATTAATGACAGTTTTGACACAGAAGATTCACCCGGATCAAACTGGCTTTTTACAAGGGAGACAGATGAAAACCAATGTTAGACAACTTGTTAACATATTGGAATATTTGGATAAACATATTCAAGTACCGGCTGTCTTAATGTTTTTAGATGCAGAAAAAGCTTTTGATAGATTGAATTGGACATTTCTGCAAAGGCTTGTGGTAAGGATGGGAATGGGGGACCAGTTTATTAACTCTATATCAGCTATATATCAGAAACAAACAGGACAGATTATAGTGAATGGACAATTAACAGATTCATTTAATATAGAAAAGGGTACTAGGCAGGGTTGCCCCTTATCCCCTTTGTTGTTTGTTTTAACTTTAGAGGTACTATTGAATAGGATTAGAGCATCAGAGGAATTAAGGGGGGTACAAATTAGACAACATGATTATAGATTATGTGCCTTTGCAGATGATTTACTTGTGACACTAACTCAGCCAGTACAATCGGCTCAGAGTTTGATGGAAATTATTCGAAATTATGGAAAAGTTTCAGGTTTCAAATTAAATTTATCCAAGACGAAGATGTTGGTTAAAAATTTTGATAATAAATTAAAACAAGATGTGGAAAGAATAACGGGATGCGAGATAGTTAAAAAAGTTAAATATTTAGGAATTTATATAGAAGCTTCAAATGGTAAATTATATAAGAATAATTATGAACTCTTATGGTGCAAAGTACAAAAAGAATTGGAGAATTGGAAAAAATTACAATTATCTATGTTGGGCAGAATAGCCGCTATTAAAATGAATGTATTGCCGAAATTCTTATTTTTATTTCAAATGTTACCAATACTTAAAAAGGATGGAAATCTTGATGAATGGCAGAAAGGTATAAACAAATTTATCTGGGATGGCAAGAAACCAAGGGTCAAATTTAAAATTATTCAAGACACAAGAGAGAGAGGTGGTTTGAAAGTGCCTAATTTTAAATTATATTATGATGCAGCAGTTCTAGTGGCAATAAGTGATTGGATTAACTTAACAAATGAAAGAATATTAAATATAGAAGGATATGGGTTAGTATACGGGTTCCACGCGTACTTAGTTTATGATAAAAAACTGGATAGAGGTTTTAAAGAGCATATAATAAGAAACTCTGTGTTGCGTGTCTGGAAAAAGTATTATTATAAGTTAAATGGCAAAATTCCTTTATGGACAGTCCCCAGGCACGCAATACAGAGTGTAGGTATACAACAAATTCAAGACGTGGTGCCCTATGATAAACTTTTAAATAAAGAGGGGAATAGCCTAGAACTGAAATCATTAGACAGACTAAGGGAGGAAGGTATAGCTCATAATTGGTATTATTATGCACAACTTCAAGCCAGATGGCAAAAAGATGTCAAGATGGGTTTTTCCTTAAAGGATGATGAAAAATTAATTATACAAATTAGAGATCAAAGAAAGATGCATATTAGAAGAATATATGATGCTTTAATTGAAATTGATTCTGGAACTGAATTAATTAAAGATTGTATGATTAAGTGGGAAGGTAATTTCGGACACCCAATTATGATGGAAACTTGGAAAAGAATATGGGTGAAAAATGTTAAATTTACACAAGCTCAGCACTTAAGAGAAAATTTTTACAAAATGTTTTACAGATGGCACTTAGATCCAAAAAAATTATTGTTTATGTATCCAAACTTGCAACCCAAATGTTGGAGATGTGATTCTATGGACGCTACTTATTTTCACATTTGGTGGTCTTGTAAAAAAATTAAGGCTTTTTGGATAAAAATATGGTGGATTCTTCAAAATATCTTGAAAAAGCGTATTGAGTTTGTACCACAGTTGTTTTTGTTGGGTATTACAAAGGACTGTTCCACCATAGAGACTAAATTGATTTTGAACTTGACTACAGCTGCAAGACTGTTGGTGGGACAATATTGGAAGTCATCTGAAATACCATCTATTGAAGAATGGACATTAAAAGTTACCCATCTTGTTGAGATGACTAAGATTTCGGCATACCTGAAGAACCACTCAAATGAAACGTTTTTGATGGACTGGAAGAAATGGATTGATTATATGCAAAAGAAATATCAGTTGAAAGAATTAGATTTGATATATGGATAAATAGTTTAATATAGTAGTTTAGTGGGGTTTCTTGCGTTTTCTACCCTGTATTCATTCTGGGAAGCCTGGGGGGGGAGGGGGGAGGGAGATAATATATATTAGTTTATTTTTTTTCAACTGTAGTTGGGGGTTTAAGGGATTAGATAATTTTTGTAGGATGCTCGGGAGAATTTTAGTTAGCGCTTTAGATGTTGAGGAGGAGGAACGAAAGTTCAAGAGAAGTGGGTTGTTGGAGGGTCTTGTGGAGGGGGGTTCCGAGCAGCTATTTGTATGGTTTTTTGTTTCTTTTTTTAATATGTAATTTGTTTGTTCTCAGTTGAATCAATATGTTATTACGTTATAATTGTTAAAAGTTTTTTAAAAAATTTAATAAAAAAAAAATTATTAAAAAAAAAACATCCTCTCATACATCTTACTCATAAATTCAACCCATAATCTTAGATTGGCCTTAATTCCTTACACTTAAGTTTAAATTTCACTTCTTCAATCGACTTCTGGGCTTTCTCATATGTCAAATAAACCTAAATAACAAATACAATCTATTTAATCCATTTCTAACTTAGAGTCCTTCAACCTTATCAAATCCCATAATGCTTATTTATCCCATCAATCAGTCAATCTAATGTCAAACCTAGATCATTTCAAAGCAAGTACATTCTTCTTCAATTTAATTATATCTTCCATTAATCATCTTCTTTTACGTCTTACTCATAATCTTAATATTATATCTTCCATTAGTCATCTTCTCTTATATCTTACTCATAATCTTAGTCCTTGAGTCAATCCATAGTTTTAAATTACCCATAATTCCTTATGTAAAATTTTAAGTTTCACTCCTTCAATCGTACTCTAGGTTTTTTCTTTTGCCAGGTAGATCTCCATAACGAAGCCTCCCTTCCAAGTAGTAAATCTCTCTTTTTTACTTGCAATATCATTTGAGTCCATATAAACCATCTTAACCTTTGCATTAGTCCTCTATTTCTCTTAACCATAGACTTTCGTTGAAGTAACATTTCAGATCTCTGTCCTTGCTTTTCCTGGTCCTCGGTACCATAGATAAATTGCTTCTTAAACTGGATCACTTTCTCCTTTTTCTCAATTAAATCTTCTTCTTGCTGCTTGTCTGAGAGGAATAACCATCCCCTCCTGTCCTGAAACAAATCCTCTTCCTCCACTCCGTAAATGAACTGTTTATCAAGCAAGATCCATTCCTCAATACTGTCTTCTTCTTGTTTGGATTGTTGTATAAAATGTTCAACAGATGGTTGCAAATCAATTTCATTTGGAAAAAAGAGTTTTAATATTTCTGCATTAGTCTCTTTCAATATTGCAATCGTTTCTTCTTTAAATTTATCAATGCAGTCCAAAATAGGTTTGACATTAAAACGTAAATTCCAATCCATTTTAAATTTTAAAACAGTCACTCTGGCCTCTAGCTTCGCTTACGAGAACAAAGAGGGGAAAAAAATGGAGAATTCACTTTCACTTTCAAACACTTTCCTTTAGCGGTGAAAGTAGTAAAAGTAGTGAAAGCTATACGCCATTTTGAATGCATTATGTTGAATATAGCAGTTAGAAATATATAGCCAGAAAAACAATAAAAAATACTTGCAATCCAATAAGAACTCCTGTAATCACTCAGTCTGCAAACAGTCTCTCTTGTGTTCTATTTTTAAAAGCAGAGGCGGTCGCGGCGTCTTTTTCTGTCCGATGACAGAAGCGTCTCTGGGCAGGAACGTTTTCAGGAGCTATGGGGAGCTCTCACTCTTTATCCCTGAAAACTTCAGGGATTTCAGAGGAGCTCAACCCTTGTTGCTCCCAATGCTCTACACCTCTTCTTCGCCCGAAGAGGGGATTTTTCACCGCAAAAAACAGCTGGTGTTCGCTGTTTTTTGCGGCTTTACATACCCAGGGAACGGAGCCTCACAGAGGAGACTCTAGCGGCGCCGGCGGAGCCACCAGAAGTCCCAGCAATCTTAACTGGCTGGAAACATCCTCCTTAGCCATTTCAAACATGGACTAAATTATGACCTTTATGACGCTTGCCTGCCTCGAGGGGACCCACACCAACTTGAGGAATGGTATGTCTTGGCAGAGGAAGCAGAAATCGACATACTGAAGAGGCACTGCCAAGGAAAACAAGGGAGCTGCTCACCACCTGAGTTGACACATGAACCAGTGAAACCATCGGCTACGGCCAAGAAGCAAATGGGGTGTTTCAAGTGCGGGAGAGAAGGGCATTGGGCTGTAGAATGCCGCTCAAAAGCCCCCCAGCACAACCCAGATAGATCACCGGCCAGCAAATCTGGAAAGTCTCTGGCTAAGCCAAAAGAACCTGCCATGAGAATGATGGAGGCTGTGGAATTCTCCACCTCTGCTCATCAGGGGGAAAGAACTCCAGCCTACACCGCAGTGCCGGTGGACGCCTCAGATGACAGCTCGGAAGGCGAACCCCTGGTAAGTGGACCCATCGCACCCATCCTCAAGATAGTGACTATATTAATTCCCCCCATGCCCGAAGCCATGAAGGTGAAAGCCTTAATAGACTCTGGCTGCACCTGCTGCCTCATTAGCCTGACGCTAGTGGGGAATCTGGGCATTCCGTCAAGGAGGCTGGAACAACCAATCTCATTTGCCCAGTTAGATGGGTCCATAGCGGGGGGTGGGGGTGCCAGCTACCCTAGCCACTTTACCAATACACCTCTCCCTGGGCAAACATGAGGAAGACATGTTTGTAGTGACCCCAGGCATGGAATGCCCAATGATCCCTAGGGATGGAATGATTAAAGAAATGGAACCCCTGGGTGAATTGGAGGATGGCAGAAATCAATTTCTTTGTCTACGGCCGCCATTTTGTTTGCCCTCTGAATATTTGGAGCCTAACGTCCTGCTTGATCTTGGGGAGGGCAAGTTCGTTCCCACAAGGACGCATTGCCTTACCAGTTGACCCCCACCACCCCTCCCTCATCTGATTTCCTAACTACCCCTCGGAATTGTATTCCTAGAGGGAGGTGACTCACTTCAGTGGTCAATTACAGCGCTTGGGGGGGCGCTTCACCACTGAATTGATCAGTCAGTGCCGGATGCCTCAGCCTCATTAGGATCATTAGCCAGAAGGTTCCCTTATCCAAAATAGAAAAGGGGAATTTATCACAGAAATTGATAGAAAAGGGGAATTTACCTATCATGATGACAGATAATTCCTTCCCTCTGTCCAGGGGACATGACCAAAGCGCTTAAGGCAGAGGACAAAAAATTTGAAGCTGCCTTGCGCAGATCGCATCAGGCATCGGCCTGGGCAATCAAGGCCTCCATATCCATGACCTTCGCTCGGGCTTCCGTGCTATGGCTACGTGAACTCCAAGATATGATCCCTCCTGACCAGGTTCGTGTTCACCAGAACCTGGGTAAGTTGGTGGCCACATCCCAGTACATGGCTGACGCCTCCCTCCATGCCGCCAGATACTTTTCGCGAGCCATAGCGGCAGACATTTCAGCCTGTAGACTTTTGTGGCTCAAGAACTGGCGGGCAGACCTAAAGGCTAAGTGGCACCTGGCTGCTAAGCCTTACGCTGGGGGACATCTTTTTGGTGAAGCCCTCAACCCTTACTTGGTAGAGGGCAAGGACAAACGCAAGACTCTCATTAACACCACTAAGAAGGGGGATAAGCGTTTGGGGGCAGGGCATCACAGAACTATTATCGTAGGCAGTCCTTTCATCTAAAATTGCTCTGTTCCTTGCTTCGAAGTCCTCTGCTTTCCAGATTGAATCCAATCGATATCTTGTGTTGTTCCAATTTATTAAAATGCGATCTGAAGTTTATGCCTTTGGCGATCAGCTTTGTAGTTAAGAAATGGTAGTGTCTTCGAGCGTCCTTATTCTCTTGGGTATCTGCTTTAAAACCACGATTTCTTTGTTTTATACATTGTAATGGCTCATCTTTCACTTTTCTCAGTACTTCATCTCTTGTTGTTTTCTTTATAAACCTTACATGTACTTCTCTTAATAGTTTGTTTTTCCTTGCATAGTTTGAATTCATGCGAAATATTTCGTCAGTCTTCATTTGGATCTCTACTCTGTCTGCCTTCAGAGCCTCTGCCAGAAGGTCAATGATCACAACTGCTATGTTTTCTTCTCTATCCTCAGGGATATTTTGAAATCTCAAATAGTATTCCGCCTTCTCCATTTCCAGAATCTTTTTTTTTTAAAAAAAACAAATTTTATTGATTTTTTAAAGTTCTTGAACATATTCAGGACACACCGTGGTGCTGGGGTAATCAAACATCGTAAAACAAGACATATGTACATAATATAATCAATACGTCAAATATTCCCTCTCTTTTCCCCTCAAATAGCATAGTACCGGTATATTTAGAATATCCAATTCTAGCTTAATTTTATTCAACCTGAGCCTGTTTTTAAGCTTCATCAATTTCTACCATAATCAAATTAACTTTAAATAAAAACATTTTCAGTTCAAATATCCCTTCCACATATGTTCTACTTTCTTAATTTTATCAAAATCTTATTTGTTTCTTCTTCCATTAATCTCCCTTATTTCGAGTAAAATATTAATCTATCCTATACCTATCAAATATATCAGCTAATCCATCTCTTCAAGCTATAATAATAATAATATCATACCTTAAATCATGTCATTCCATTAAGCAAAGTCTCAGTTAATTATCATAACTAATAACATCCATATCATCAGAAAATCATATCGTATTAAATTTCAATTAACTATTAGTACTTCAAATCTGAAACCTCTTCAATTTTCGTCATTCCATTACATCATAATTTTCATAGAAATAAGCCTAACATTCTAAAAGGAACATTCCTAGTATTCTAAATTGTCTTTAATCCCTTATACAGAAAGATATCTCGTCTTTAAACAAAAATATTAATCTGTCCTAGACACATCTAAATGTATGTATTTATCAAATTGTTCTCTAAATATCTAATCCTTCGCTTAATCAATCTCTTTAAGTTAACAAATTAATATCAAATCTTAAATCATTTCAATATTTAATTAACATTGAATTAATTATTGATTCAGAACAACTGTAAGACATCTTTTTACTTCAAACTCAAAACCTCAGTCCTTAGATCAATCCATAGTTCTAGGTTGCCTTAATCTAATTTAAGAAATTTTAACTTTCATTTTTGAATCTTATTCTAGCTTTCCTCTTTTGCCAGGTAGGTTTCCATAACAGGACTTCCCTTCCAGATAATAGGTCTCTTTTTGTTCCTTGTAGTGTCACTTGATTTGATATAGACCAGCGGTTCTCAACCTGTGGGTCGCGACCCCATTTGGGGTCGAACGACCATTTCACGGGGGTCGCCAAACAACGCAGTCCGCCATTCCCCCCCCCTTTTCCTTAGCTGTGCTACGCCATTTTTTTCCCTTTTCCTTAGCTGTGCTACTCCCTCTTATTCTGTTGGCTTTTGAAAGCCAATAGAATAGACTCTCTTGAATAGAGTCTAATTCTATTGGCTTTCAAAAGCCAATAGGAATTGTCCAGGCTGTCTCTGTCCTGCTGAGCCCGCCAAAAGTCCCAGTCTGCAAACGGTGCTGCATGTTGTCTGCAGCGAAGGCGAGCTCTCCGGAGGTTTCCGCCCCTCCCTGCTGAGCAACTACTAAAACTGTAAGTAAAAGAGGGCCAGGGGTGGGAGGTGGGAGGTCGGCGGGCGCAGGGAGGGTTTTTGGCGCGTGGGGCCCAGCGGGTGGCTTACCTCCCTTGGGGTGGGCCAGCCCGTGGTCGCCCTGCGCCGTCACTGCCGCGGCCGCCCAGGAGCGCCTGGGCCTGCCTGCCGCCGCCTCAAACGGGCGGCAGTGAAGGCCAGGCTAGCGGGGCAGCGGCGGGTGCAGGGAAGGTTTTTGGTGCGTGTGGGGCCCGGCAGGTGGCTTACCTCCCTTGGGCTGGGCCAGCTGGTGGGCCAGCCCATGGTCGCCCTGCGCTGCCGCGGCCGCCCAGGAGCGCCTGGGCCTGCCTGCCGCCGCCTCAAACGGGCGGCAGCGAAGGCAAGGCTAGTGGGGCAGTGGCGGCGCAGGGAGAGTTTTTGGCGCGCATGGGGCCCGGCGGGTGTCTTACCTCCCTTGGGCTGGGCCAGCTGGTGGCCCAGCCCGTGGTCGCCCTGCATCGCCGCGGCTGCCCAGGAGCACCTGAGCACCTGGGCCTGCCTGCCGCCGCCCCAAACGGGCGGCGGCGTATGCCTCAGCCAGCGCAGGGGGCAGCACCGCGCATGCACGGCGCAGCACTGCGCCGCGCATGTGATGCAGGTTGTCGCGCCACACATGCGCGGTGCAGGTCGGGGTTGCGCCACGCATGCACGGTGCAGGTCGGGGTCGCGCCACGCATGCGCGGCGTAGGTCGGGGTCACAGCCTGAAAAAGGTTGAGAACCGCTGATATAGATCATCTTGATCTCCAATTTAATCCTCTATTTCTCTTGTCCATAAAGCCTCGTTGCTTCAGAAGTCCAAAATTCGGTCTTTGCTTTTCCTGGTCTTGATTTGTAAGGCAAAATAAGATTCTCCTTATCCTCAGTAAACTCTTCTTGTGTAATCTGTTTTATAGAGTAGTCAAGTGTAATCAGGGAATCAGTTTTAAGTTTTAAAGTAGAAATTCTGGCTCTTAGTTCTGTAGTAACCTCTTTTATTGTAGTACATATTTCTTCTTTAGCCTCATAGATCTTTTCCAGTATAAGTTTACAGTTTAAATGTGATTGAGGCTTCTCCATTTTAGTAATAGTTGAAGAAAAATCCTTTTCCTTTTTAATGAAAGTTACAGTTGAACGTTATCCACCCCCACAGATCACACAACTGGGTCAAATTATCTTTTTTCTTGAAAAACATTTTGAAGACCAAAGCTGTCTCATCTCCAAATAAACAATCCAATATTAAATTTTGACCAGTAGGTGTCCTCAGTGAGCTACAAAGACTTCTTCAAACGCCATTTTTTCCCCTTTTTTCTATCTTTAAAGGGAGAATAAAAAAAAGAAATACTCTGCCGATATAATACCACTCCAAAAAGCACAAAAACAGTTTTTTCTACCTCACAATGTAAGTAGGAATAGAATATAGTCTTTAAATGAATATTTATTTTTTTTTCTATCCTTTTTGTAAAACGCGTTTGTTCCCACGATTACTAAAGCCGCTTTCTCCAGACGGGGAAATAATAGCACAAACAGCTTCTACAGGCAAAAACAGCAGGGGTGTGAAGAGGAACAAAAGGGATCTCACCCGGATCATCCGCGGTGGGTCGTTAACACTTAGATGACAATGTGACTTTCGGCTGGTGCAGCAGGGTGATCGGCAAGCCAATCTTTGCTCCGTCGGCCCTAAGGAGAAGCTGGAGACTCGGGGGAAGCTGCCGCCCTCCCCTATCTACCAGCCGGCCTCCTCCTCGGTGGTCACCCCTCAAGGGCGACTTTAGACCCCCTAGGGGGTCTACCGGCGAAGGAAACTCCGGACGGCCTGGAGAGAAGTTTTCAGGTGTGACCGGTGTCGCCGCATTCCGTAACCGGAAGTCCTCCATTTCCAGAATCTTAACTGCCCCCCTCTAGATCTTGATTTGCTTGTTCTAATTTTTCATTTTCTTGTAATAACATTTCCATCTTTTTATCAATATCCTCTGATTTATTTTCCATTTTCTGGATTCTTTGTTCATTTTTAATAATAATTTGATTTTGCGCTTCAAATTGTGCCTTTATATCCAGGATTTCTTCGCTTAATTTCTCAAAGTTACTTTGTGTCTCTTCATGATTTTTTTTGCATCATCTCTTGAATTAGTTTTAGTGAGGCGTGCATTTCATTTTGGGCAATGCTTATTTTGTCATGTTGCAACATTGTTTCAATAGATCCCTGGGTTGTCGGACTAGATCAGGGTTAGGCAACCCAAAACACTCAAAGAGCCACTTGGACCCGTTTCCCATTGAAAACAAAACACTGGGAGCCACAAAACCCTTTCCATCCATTCTTTCAGTGATGGGATCACTGGTTTGTTTGGGGTTAGTTCTGGCATGGGGTTGAAACTTTGACCGGTAGCTATTTGAAAAGGAGTGCTGGAATGGACTGCATTATTGTAGGCAACTTCTGCGAAAGGGAGTAGGTCCGTCCAATCAGACTGCTGGAAATTAAGAAAGCATCTTAAATATTGCTCTAGTACTGAGTTTGAATGTTCCGCTTGTCCATTTCCTTGAGGGTGATGGCTAGATGTCAGTCCCTGAGTGGTCCCTAAGAGGGATAAAAATTCTTTCCAAAATGCAGACGTAAATTGCACTCCCCTATCAGATATGATGCATTGGGGTGCCCCATGCAATCTGTAAATATGCTGGATGAAAAGTTTCGCTAAGGCTTTTGCGGTGGGAATCTTTTGGCAAGGGATAAAGTGTACCTGTTTGGAAAACAAGTCTGTGACTGTCCAGACGACAGTATTCCCATTGCTTTCTGGTAATTCCAGTATAAAATCCATGGCTATTTCCCTCCAGGGGCTGAGGGATTTGCCACTGTTTGTAACAGCCCAGACAATTTCCCTTGCAACCTGTTGGCAGTTGCACCCTTTGGGCAGCTGGCCACGTAACTTTCTCTGTCCTTTTTCATGGATGGCCACCAAAATTGCCGTTTAATTAAGTGTAATGTTTTTATAAATTCAAGATGCCCTGCTGATTTTGTGTCATGGCAAAGCTGCATGAATGTGACTCTTTGGGTTGTTGGTATATATAACTTTTCCTCCACCCAAGTCTTTCATTGTGCACACATTATTATTTTTCTGGAACCATTCATCTGTTTCCAAACTTTACCGGAATTCAATTCCGGTTTGGCTGCCCAGCTGTGGTTTTAATTTAGTGTGGGCTCTGGTGGTTACTGGCGCTGCCAGTTGTGATTCTACCATCATCGGTTTAGAGTCGGTAGCTTGCGTACTGTTATATTGAGGCATGCGAGATAGTGCATTTGCCAGGAAGTACTTTCCCCCCGGCAAATGCTTCAGCGTAAAGTGGAATTGGTGAAAATGCTGGGACCAGCAGGCTTGCTTGGGGTTGACCTTCCTGGGTGTTTTCAAGGCTTCCAAATTCTTGTGGTCCACACCTGGAAAGGGATTTTGTTGCCTTCAAGGAACTGGCACCACGTGAGTAATGACCAACGTATCCCGTATGCCTCTTTCTCCCACATGAGCCAGTGCTGTTCCGTTTTGGTGAGTTTCTTGGATGTATACCCACAGGATTGCAATACCCCTTCATCGTTTTCTTGTAATAGTACAGCCCCCACTGCCACATCACTTGCATCCGTCTGTATTATGAAGGGCATGGCCATGTCTGGGTGCCTCAGTACTGGTTCAGCAGAAAAAAGTCTCTTTAATCTCTCAAACGCCCGCTTGGCACTCCATTGTCCATGTCAGTGGCTGGCTAGGTTTTACTGAGGATGCTCTCTTCATTTTTAGTAAGTTCGTGAGGGGCAAGGCTATTTGGGCAAATGAGGGAATGAATTAGCGGTAAAAGTTTGCGAAACCCAGGAAACTTTGCAGTTGCTTTCTTGTGCGGGGTGGTGCCCATTCTAATACTGCTCTGACCTTCTCTGGGTCCATTTCAATGCCCTGTGGGGATATGTGATAACCTAGGTAGTCTATCCTTTCCTGGTGGAATTCACATTTTGATAGTTTGGCATATAGGTGGGCGGCTCGCAGTTTCTTTAAAACCGCTCTGACTAGGTTGACATGTTCCTCTTTAGATTCGGTGAAGATAAGAATGTCACGTAAGTAAACCAGGACCCATTTCCTCTTCCTCCTTTGGGCTCATGGAGTATAGCCTGGGCTTCGGGAGTTTTGTCCCAGGCTTGAATTCAATGGCACAGTCTGTGTGTCAATGCTGCAAATACTGTATATGCTTGCTTTGACAATATGCAAAACTGTCTGGTATTTATTGGGTTAATACATAGCTTGGGGGGGGGGGGGTAAAAAGCCCGGGAAAGAAAGAGGAAGTAAACCTTTGACCTTCACACTAATTGGATACTGTGACTTGTGACTGCAAGATAAGGGAGGGGTTTAGCAAGAAAAGTTAGATACAAGCAAGAGGGAGTCAGATTCTGGCATAAAATGTCCATGATGTGACGTCAATTTGTAGCACTGTAATAAAGGCTTTAGGATAAACATGCCTGAAAGTTCTTTGAAGTGGTTCATTAGTCGGAACCTTGACACCATGGGTCAGTGTGGGGGGGGAGCTCATCCGCCCTCTCCTCACTGAAAACTTCAGCAAGATCTCTGTATTTCTCTGGTATTTCTGGTAGTCCCTTTTCCTCTCCCATGGATGCTTTTTCTGTTCTTAATTTTGGTAGCTCCCCTTGGGATTTTAAGTCCACAGGGTCCCCTTTCGGGAAAGTGATTTCTGCCATCCTCCAATTCACCAGGGGTTCCATTTTTTAACCATTCCATCCCTAGGATCATCGGGCATTCCATGCCTGGGGTCACTACAAACATTATGTCTTCCTCATGTTTCCCCAGGGAGAGGTGTATTGGTAAAGTGGCTAGGGTAGCTGGAACCCCCCCCCTGCTATGGACCTATCTAAGTGGGCAAATGAGATTGGTTGTTCCAGTCTCCTTGATGGAATGCTCAGGTTTCCCACTAGCGTCGGGCTAATGAGGCAGCGGGTGCAGCCAGAGTCTATTAAGGCTTTCACCTTCACAGCTTCGGGCATGGGGGAAATTAATATAGTCACTGTCTTGAGAATGGGTGCGGTGGGTCCACTTACCAGGGATTCGCCCTCCGAGCTGTTGTCGCGTCCACTGGCCCTGAGGTGTAGGCTGGAGTTCCTTCCCCACGATGGACAGAGGTAGGGGATTCCACAGCCTCCATCACTCTCATGGCAGGTTCTTTTCGCTTAGCTGGAGACTTCCCGGATTTGCTGGCCGGTGATCTGTCTGGGTTGTGCTGGGGGGCCTTTGGGTGGCATTCCACAGCCTGATGCCCCTCTCTCCCATACTTGAAACACCCATTTTTGCTTCTTGGCTGTAGCCGATGGTTTCACTGGTTCACGTGTCAACTCAGGCGGTGAGTGGCTCCATTGTTTTCCTCACTGGTGCCTCTTCAATATGTCGATCTCTGCTTCCTCTGCCAGAACGTACCATTAATCAAGTTGGTATGGGTCCCCTCGGGGCAGGCAAGCGTCATATAGGTCGTAGTTTAGCCCGTCTTTGAAGTGGCTAAGGAGGATGTCTTCTGGCAAGTTCAATGGCCCGGAATTCTTGCGTATATTCGGCTACTGGGCGTTTGCCCTGCCTCATTGTTTTTATTCTTTCGTGGGCTTTGCGATCAGCCAGGGGGTCCTCAAATCGCCTTCTCAGAGAGGACATGAAATGGTTGAAGTCGTTGAGCTCTGGGGCATTGGAGTCGTGCAAGTTCACCACCCAATCTACGGCCGGCCCGTCCAGGGCAGATTGCACGACCCGGATACGGGCTTTGTCGCTGGGGATGTGCCGCCCGTATTTCTCCATGTAGCTGAGGACTTGGGTTAGAAAAATCCCAAGCGTGTTGGCTCCCCTTTGAATCTCATGTCCAGTGGTGGGAGTCTTTGAATGGATCGGTGGCTTCGTTGTCGGTGGTAGTGTCTTCCATCCAGATCGCCATCTGCGGGTCAGCGGGGAGTGGGGGCTACTGGATCAGCAGACGTCCCCGGGGCTGCAGGTTCCACTTCCCCCTCGGTGTCTCTCCAGTTGCGGCTTCAGGAGCTGGTGCGGCCGTAGGGCTCAGAATTCTCCTCTCCTAGGGAGCTGAGGGTTCTCTTCATCAGGTCAATAGCTTTCTCTAGGATCCTGCCTGAGTCCGGTGCCCAGCTCTCTTCCTCTTCACTTGCATACAGGGATTTCCCCATCTCCTGCTTCCATTCTGGTTGGTTGGCCCCCCATCTCAGTGTCAACTTTCTTGATTTCTTTTCTCATTCGCCTTTCTTTCCAACGCCCATTGACTACCGAGGTTTGTGGTTACGTATCTCCACACCTTTTCTCCTGAGGAATCTGACCTCTCAGATCCCGACATCTGGTAGGGTTTCAGTCGGGGCAGCGGCTCCCTTTCCGGGGAGTTTTCTCCCTTTTCTGCTCCATCATCTGACATGGTAATTTTTGCAAAGTCCCCCGGCAAGGTTCTCCCTTCCACGTGGACTAGTTTTGCAGATCCTGTCTAATGTAAGGACCCACCCCATTCTACATCTTAAGAAGACAGAACTCTTGGAATATCTTTTCCAACAGGCATCTATTAAGATAAGATGGTTGCAGGCGTTCTAGACAGGATCCAAGCCCTACCATTCAAGGTTTTAAGTGTTCCCAAGCAGTCCCCACCCCACCATCCTTCCAGCGACAATCCCAGGCGTCACATTTCCACCCCCTTTTCCTCTAGACCAGCAGAAGGGAAACTTCAGGGAGTAGTAGATGAAAGCTGATGGGCCATATTGTTAGTCCTCTGGGTGAGATCCACATTCAGTCCCTTTGAAGTTTTAATGAAGGAAGTGAGAGCCATAAAACCCCTTCCCCTTCGTAGTATGACAGAATCCAGAGAGGGCAAAAATGGGGTTTTCCATAGTCGATAATTAGAAATGAAATATAATTGGATTCTGGGGGGGGGGAGAAAATATGGTATAAAGGAAAAGGAAAGAAAAACATACCAACTTCCAATTAGCACAGTAGAAGATAACATTACAACCTCAACTTTTTACTTTTACACAACAGTATATATTAGCTATTTCTATAGCAACAAGCCTACCTAATCAGCAAAAACAAAATCAAAGTTTCAGTTTTTTTCCCCATTGCAAGTACAAAATCCGAAAGCAATTTCCAAATAGAAACAAAATTAAGTATATATTCTCTTCTTTGGATAATGACATCTCTGCTTCTCCTTGCTTCGGGAAATAGTATATGCTTCTGTTTACTCATTAATCTTTATCAATTGTCATAATTTATATTAAAAGAATTCCCTACATTATTTCAAATTTTTAACCCTAAAGGGAGAAAACACCTTTTCTAGTTTTTGATATTGTACAAACTTTATAAATTACTCAAATACATACAAAGGAAGAAAAGAAACTCCTTCATTAATGTTGTCATTAATGTGGTGGTCTTTATATTTAATCTGAGTTTCATTTTTTTAGTATGCTTCTCAATTTTCATTACCAAAGTCTGCAGATCAGTTGGATTTTCAGCTGCTACTTTTGCTTTATAAACAGTATAAATTGTATTTTAATATGTTAACTGCTATCTTTTGTAAATGCATTTTGCTATGTTTGGCTAAAAGATCTTCGATGAGTTTTCTTTAGATTATAATTGTAAACTATCCTGAAAGATGAGAATATATGCATTTTTATAGGAATAAGCAAGTTCTATGAAGAAGATTCTGATGGGACATCAAGCAAGAGTAGTTGTCTTGCATGATACCTCCAGGTACCTCTGGACGGTTCCATTTCTTTGCTGGGGTTTCTTTTCTGCCCACCCCAATATATCCTGAAACAGGTGGAGCATAGAATCTGTTGTTCTCCAAAGGAAGGCAGCCAGCAGGCACAGAGACAGGCATGGAGGTTCAGTCTGTAACACTCTGAATCAACTTATTTTGATTCTATAGGAGAGGGATGGCTAGATTCAAGTTTGCCTGGCATATAAAAAATGGAAGACTTCACCTGGGTCTTCTGCTTCTAGCTCAACATTCATGTGGGGAACATTTCCTTGGTGGACCAGTTTGAGTGGGATATGTCTGAGAAGGAGAATTCCCCTGAGAAGTTTGCCCTGAAGCTGTGCTCAGAGCTTGGACTGGGTGGTGAGTTCGTCACCACCATCGCTTACAGCATCCGGGGGCAGCTGAGCTGGCATCAGAAGACATACGCCTTCAGGTATTTATGCTCTGATCCTGTCCCCAAGTGGGGGGATCTGAAGGATGGATGATTTGTGGACCACCAGGTGTTGCTGAATATTTCCTTTGGCTGTGCTGCTCAGGACTGTTGGGAGTAGACGTTCTGAGAGGCACAGCTTTCCCACTCCTACCACGTGGAGTTCAGCTGTTGTGACTGCTAGAGGCTGTAATGCAGCATCTCTGCTTCCTTGCACCTGGGAGTCCAAGTGTCTTTCACAATCTGAAGCCAACTTGTCTGCTTAACTTCAGATCCAATTCCTCTGGATGTGGCAGTCCATATAGGATGTGAGTGAGAATAAAAGGATGTGACCCCATACTCCAAGGTTTGGAGCTCAGGATTTGATTATCCCTGATTCTTCTCTCTCATGTCATCCTGTTAGTGAGAACCCCCTGCCAACTGTGGAGATTGCCATTCGTAACACTGGCGATGCTGACCAGTGGTGCCCTCTGCTTGAAACCCTCACGGATGCAGAGATGGAGAAGAAGATCCGAGACCAAGACCGGAATACAAGGTACTGCCTGCCTTGTGGAATTATTTATTTTTTCTGCATGAGGTCAAATGTATTTCACCTAAAGTAGCCCCACAGCGAGATAAATGGCAAATAAAATTAACAAATACAAGTGAAAAACTTTCTGTCTTCCCAGTTGTTTCATAGATTTTAAAATTAGAATTAGCTAGTTCTGATGATCAGAAGAACGGTTAAGAGAAAGGTTCCCAGAGTCTTCAGATAAAGTTTTGGATGGTTCATGGATCACCAAACAATGTATGAAAATAATGTAATAAATATACTTTAATTAATAGTTCTAATAACAACAACAACAATGGATTGTCCCATTGATCCTTTGGGGCCAGTAATAACCATTTTGAGGAACCCTGGCTAATTGTGCCCCTGTGGTTTGCAGGGAGCTTTTCTTAAGAAATGTTCTTGTGCCATGGATTGTGCTGAATTCCATGTACCGAAATGGGAATGATGGTTCATTCTCCATGCACAGGAGTTATTCCTGTCTTCTCTTCCAGCCTGTTTCCCAGTTTAAGCTGAAATTGTGCCAAGAATCTGCTGCTGACGAGTCTTGTTTTCTTCTCTGCAGGCGCATGAGGCGTTTAGCCAACACAGCTCCAGCCTGGTAACCTCTGCAGAGGACCATCGGCCACTAGACTGACGCTGTGAAGGACTGGTCTCCTGCTTGAGGCCTGCAGCCCTCCCTGGACCAGCTGGGCAAACCAGGGGGTCCCTTCTTTCCCCAGTCTCTACCTCTCGGGGTCCAGTAAAGACAAATTGTGGCAGCTGTCTGAAGCTTCTTTTTCCCATGCCCAAACAACTTTTTCTTTTCCCTTTTTTCTCTGTCCGTGTGCCTAGCAGTCATTTTTTCTTTGTGATATTTGGGGAAGGGGGGGGGAGAATAACTAAGCCACAATGTGGTGCATTTGGTTTTGGTGTAGCTTGTTGTATGATCTCAGCTCATTTCTTTAGTAAACATTGGTTAAGCAAATCAGTATGATCTAGGAACTCAATGGCTTGTTTTAGAAGTATGTTTCTTCCACTGTTGCCTGTCCATATGACAGTTACTCTGACGTGCTTAAGTTAACAAAATGTCCTTCCTGATTTTTCTATTCTGACTGCACATGAGTCTCTTTTAAGCAACACCTGTTACTTCTCCTGATTATATTTTAATAAAAATTTCCAGTCTGACATAACAAATATTGAAATACTATGGGAATATTTTAGAAGCTTTATAATGCTGGATTTAAAAAGGTTTATATTTTTATATTATAAATATAATATATTTATAAACTGTGCTGTGGACAGCCTATCTGGATTTTAGCAAAGCGTTTAATACAGTTGCACGTAACAAACTCATGAAAAGTTTTATAGGCTATGGCTTAACCACTGTGTGGTTCAGTGGGTAGAGAATTGGCTCAAGGATAGAGCCCAGGGTATGATTGCTAATGGGCCACTGTCTGAGATCTGTCACAAGCAGCCTACTCCCAAGCTCAATTCTAGGTCCCCTTCTGTTCAGCATTTAAGTGATACAATAGAAAGGTTGCTAGGTAAGATTTGTCTTTTTGCTGATGACACAAAAATGTGTAATAGAGTTGATGTTCTTGGGGATATTCGTAACATGGAAAATGATTTGGCATGGTTGGAAAATTGGTCAAAATACAGACTGCAGTTCAGGGTTTTTAAATGTAAGATCATGCACTTGGGGGGAAAGAATTCTCTGGCAGGGTACAGTATTGGGGGTCCAGTGTTGAACAGCAGAAGAAAAAGATGTAGTTGTGTTCATAGCAGATGATTGCAAAATTAGCAAACAGTGTGGCCAGGTAGCTGTGAAGGCAAACAAAATTCTGGGATGCACCACTAGAAGGATCACTAGCAGGAAACAGAGGTCCTAAAAGAGCTTTAGTCAGACCCCATTTGGAACACTGTGTTCAGTTCTGGAGACCCCACTTTAAAAAAGATATAAGACTGAGCGGGTCCAGAGATGGGCAACAAAAATGCAAGCTTCGAGGGATAAAACATCCAGAGAGATTGGAGGAACTGAATACGTGTAGTTTGGAAGACAGAAGGGAAAGAGAGAGAGGACATGATTTAAACCTTTAAATATATTAAGGGTGTGAATAAGGTTCTAGAACAGACTTCCCCAACCTTTCCAGCCATGGCCCGGGGGTTGGGGACCCATGTTCTAGAAGGCAGCATTTTCAATATTAAGCAAAGCTGTCAGAATCCAATTATATTTCATTTCTAGCTACCTACTCTGGAAAAAAAACCCATTTCTTACTCTCTGTGGATTCTGTCATACTACGAAAGGGGAGGAGGAAGCAAGGGGGGTTTTATGACTCACTTCCTTCACTTAAACTACAAAGGACTGGATGTTGATTCTCATCAAGAGGACTGACCATAACAATATGGCCATCGCCTTTCATCTACTCTCTCTCTGAAGTCTCCCTTTTGCCGGCAGTGAGGAAAAAGGGGTGGAACAATGTAATGCCTGGGATCTGGGAAAAGAGTGGATGAGTGATCGTCGCCCGGAAGGACTGTGGGGTGGTGGCTGCTTGGGAACACTTAAAACATTGAATGGTAGGGGTTGATCCCTCCGATCCTGTCTAGAACACCTGCAACAATCTTCCCTTAATAAAGATGCCTGTTGGAAGAGATATTCCAAGAGTTCTGTCTTCTTAAGATGCAAAGTGGGGTGGGTCCTTACATTAGACAGGATCTGCAAAATTAGTCCACCTGAAAGAAACTTGCCGGGGGATTTTGCAAAAATTACCATATCAGACGACGGAACAGGGAAGGGAGAAACCCCCCCCCTGGAGAGGGAGCCACTGCCCCAACTGAAAACCTGCCAGATGTTGGGATCAGAGGTCAGATTCCTCAGGAGAAGAGGTAGAGACACATAACCACAAACCTCGGTGGTGAATGGGCGTTGGAAAGAAAGGCGAGTGGGAAAAATCAAGAAAGGTGACCCTGAGACGGGGGGGGGGCAACCAACCAGAATGGAAGCAGGAGATGGGGAAATCCTTGTACACAAGCAAAGAGGAAGGGAGCTGGGCACCGCACTCAACCTGGATCCTAGACAAAGCTATCGACCTGATGAAGAGAACCCTCAGCTCCCTAGAAGAGAATTCTGCCCCGGGGACGTCCGCTGATCCAGTAGTCCCCACTCCCCACCGACCCACAGATGGCGATCTGGATGGAAGACAATACCACTGACAACGAAGACACCGATCCATTCAAAGACTCCCACCGCTGGATGTGAGATTCAAGGGGGAGCTGACACACTTGGGGTTTTTCCTAACCCAAGTCCTCAGGTAAATGGAGGAATACGGGCGGCAGATCCCCAGCAACAAAGCCCGTATCCGGATCGTGCAATCTGTTCTGGATGGGCCGGCCGCAAATTGGGTGGTGAACTTGCACAACTCCAATGCCCCAGAACTCAACGACTTCAACCGTTTCATGTCCTCTCTAAAAAGGCAATTTGAGGACCCCCTGGCTGATCGCAAAGCCCGCAAAAGGATAAAAACAATGAGGCAACGCAAAAGCCCAGTGGCTGAATATACGCAAGAATTCTGGGTCATTGCCAGCAAACTGAACTGGCCAGAAGACATCCTCCTTAGCCATTTCAAAGATGGACTAAACTACGACCTATATGACTCTTGCCTGCCCCGGTCAAAGTTTCATGCCAGAATTAACCCCAAATGAACCGGCGATCCCATCACTGAAAGAATGGATGGAACAATTACAAAACACCTGGCCAATAGTTAGAAAAGCACTAGATGAAGCTAGGCATGCATACAAAGCACAAGCCGATAAAAAAGGGTTGTGCCTACACCATTCATTATCGGAGAAATGGTGTACTTATCTACAAAATACCTAAAATCCCTACAACCCTGTAAAAAACTTGGACCAAAATATATAGGCCTTTTCCAATTAAGAGAATCATGAACCCAGTAACAGTAGAATTAGGATTACCCAAAAATATTAGGCAAATAAACCCAATTTTTCATTGCAGTTTGCTGAAAAGAGAACATCAGTCACCGTTATGGCCAACCCCCCCCCCAAATCATGGTGGAAGGAGAACACTTCGAGATAAAGGAAATCCTAGATTTTAGGAGATATGGGGCAATTCAATACCTAGTAGCATGGAAACACCTCCCCGCCTCACAAAATGTGTGGGTCCATAAATGTCATGTCAGAGCCCCGAAGTTATTAAAGAAGTTTCATACAGAGTATCATAACAAGCCAGACTAACTTTTATACCTGTTTTGTTTTCTTTTCAGGTGGATCTCTCTTATTTTTTTAGGGGGGCAGGATGTCAGAATCCAATTATATTTAATTTCTAGCTACCTACTCTGGAAAAAAACCCATTTTTTACTCTCTGTGGATTCTGTCATACTAGGAATGGGAGGAGGAAGCAAGAGGGTTTTATTACTCTCACTTCCTTCATTTAAACTACAAAGGACTAAATGTTGATTCTCATCAAGAGGACTGACCATAACAATATGGCCATCGCCTTTCATCTACTCTCTCTGAAGTCTCCCTTTTGCTGGCAGTGAGGGAAAAGGGGTGGAACAATGTAACGCCTGGGATCTGGGAAAAGAGAGGATGAGTGATTGTCGCCTGGAAGGATTGTGGGGTGGTGGCTGCTTGGGAACACTTAAAACATTGAATGGTAGGGGTTGATCCCTCAGATCCTGTCTACAATGCCTGCAATCATTTTCTCTTAATAAAGATGCCTGTTGGAAGAGATATTCCAAGAGTTCTGTCTTCTTAAGATGTAAACTGACAGGAGGAAAGTTCAAAATACATATTCTTCACAGAAAGAATAGTGGAAGCTTGGAACCAGCTTCCAGCAGAGGTTGTAGGTCGATCATAAGTAACTTAATTTAAACATGCTTGGGATAAGCACATGTCGATCTGACAAAAACTAACAATAAAATTTTTAAAATTAATATAAATAGAAAACAAAAATCTTGAAAGGGCAGACTTGATAGCAATTGCACTTAGACTTATATAGCGCTTCACAGTGCTTCACAGCCCTCTCTGAGTAATTTACAATGTCAGTATTTTGCCCCCAACAATCTGGGTCCTCGTTTTACTGGCCTCAGAAGGACGGAAGCCTGAGTCCTCCTTGAAAAGCTGTGGTGGTCTTGTGGAAAACGAAAGAACTTTTACGAATTCCAAAGGGTGCAGAGAGGTTTATTTGCACAAGGTTCAGAAGCAGTAAGAACAAGCAATTCTGAACCCCGAGGGGGGGTCCAAACTACAGTTTTATAGCTTTCCTTTCTCAGGAACAAAGAAGCACACATAGAAATCTACATTGTATTTCATCAGGTTAGTTTCTCACAGGCATACAATGAAGAGAGTATTTGATACATTGTTTCTGAATGCAATGTGCTTTTGGGTTAGTCATGTATTTGCTAACACAGCTTTATTCCAGTAATTGTGCAGACACATCATTTTGCTTTAGTGATTTTTCATTATCATTATTCTACATTTAGAATAAATTCTTCATTATTCTTACTTTATTCTTACTTTATTCCCCCCTTTGGAAGTTTTCCAGCTTAAATTTTCATTATTCTACCTCTGATTCAGGTTCTTTAGTGGGCACCGTCTTATATTCCCATAAGGCTAACATTGTTTCATGTTTTGCAGTTAATTGGGCTGTACTTTCTGAGATCCTTCGAATCATTGCTATAAGACAGGGGGATTAAGCAAGGAATCAAAATATATCCTAGAATTAACAAGACTGCTATAACTATGATGGTTTGTAGGCCTGGTAACTTTGGCCACCATCCTGAAAATACGTTTTCTCAATTAAAACCTTTCCAGGTTTGCACCGGAACATGTGCTAATTTGATCATTTTGTCAGTTATGCCTTTTAATGCTTTTCCACTTTCATCTATTTTGATGCAACGGTTTGTTAGGTTGAACTTTCTACATACCCCTCCTTCTTTGGCCAACAGGTAGTCCAAGGCTAACCTATTTTGCATGATATATGTTCTGGATTTCACATTTTCTTTGGCCAATTCAGTTAGTCTCTTCACAGTCTCATTAGTGATTAACTCTACCACTGCTTGTAACCTAATGAGCCTGTTGAGCATATAAAAAGGGGCATGGTAGCCATACATTCCATCCTCAGCCCAAATAGCCGGGCCATAAACTAGGATGATGTGGCAAGGTGGCCATTCATTTTTTTGCCAAGTGATTCCTGAGCATTGGGTGTATGCACTTGGTTCCCTTTTTTGTCTTATATTGCCAATTTCATCATAGATAGGAACTCCAAGAATTTGCTTAGTTTTTAATGGTAACAGGAAAAATCCTGGTCGAATTATTCCCTAAGTAGGTGTCTAAATCAGCGGTTCTCAACCTTTTTTAGGTCGCGACCCCCAATCTGTCAAGCTCCGCGCATGCGCAGTGCTGCCTCCTGCGTCGCGCATGCGTGGTGCTGCCCCCTGTGCCGGCCGAGGTGTAGGCCGCCGCCCGTTCGAGGTGGCAGCAGGCAGGCCCAGGCGCTCCTGGGTGGCTGCAGCAGCGACGGCGCAGGGCAACCATGGGCTGGGACACCAGCTGGCCCAGTCCAAGTGAGGTAAGCAACCCGCCGGGCCCCACGCGCGCCAAAAACTCTCCCTGCGCCTGCCGCTGCCCAGCTAGCCTTACCTTCGCTGCTGCCCGTTCAGGGCGGTGGCAGGCAGGCCCAGGCGCTCCTGGGCGGCCGCGGCAAGCAGCAGCGACAGCGTAGGGTGACCATTGGCTGGGCCACCAGCTGGCCCAACCCAAGGGAGGTAAGGCACCTGTAGGGCCCCACACGCGCCAGCTGCCCTCCCTGCACCCGCTGGCCTCCCACCTCCCACCCCTGGCCCTCTTTTACTTACATTTTTAGTAGTTGCTCAGCAGGGAGGGGTGGAAAGTTCTGGACCGCTTGCCTTCGCTGCAGACAACTTGCAGCCCCGTTTGCAGACTGGGACTGTTGGCGGGCTCAGCAGGGCAGAGACAGCCTGGACAATTCCTATTGGCTTTCAAAAGCCAATAGAATAAGAGGGAGTAGCACAGCTAAGGAAAAGGGGAAAAAATGGCGGACTGCATTTGGCGACCCCCGTGAAATGGTCGTTCGACCCCAAATGGGGTCGCGACCCACAGGTTGAGAACCGCTGGTCTAAATACATGAACCTAGTGACATCTGAGTGGAGAGGGGGGCCTTTCAATGCAGCTCTTTTGGCTTCTTTGTCTGCTTTCCTATTGCCCTGGGTAATAAGGCTTAAGTCTTTTTTATGTCCAGGATAATGGATGATTGCAACTTTAGATGGCAACTTTGCTGCCTTGATAAGTCTTCTAATAAAAGTTGCATATTGGATAATCTTGCCTGTGGAGTCCAAATATCCTCTCTTTGTAGATTGCTGCATGTGCATGAATTGTCTAATAAAAGGGCCTGTATCTTATGCATCCTTTGAGTGCTGATCCATAAATGTTCCTTATTGTTAATAATTGTCTGCAGGGCATGACTAGTATAAACAACTACTGGAGCTGAAAAGATTAACTTGTTTGTCTCCTGCAGTAACAGAATAACTGCTGCTAGAATTTTTAAACATTGTGGCCAACCTTGCGAGGCCATATCTAGCTGTTTTGACAGATAAGTGACTGGTCGGTTCCAATTTCCCTGCTTTTGGGTAAGAACTCCTAAAGCCACATTCTGTCTCACATCGACATAAAGTGAGAATGACCTAGATATATCAGGTAGTCCTAGAGCCGGTGCTGTGGTTAGAGCCTGTTGGAGTTGTTTCATCGCCTGGGTTTGTTCTTGTTGCCACAAAAGAGGTTCTTTTTCTGGTCCTTTTAAAACTTGGTACAATGGTTTAGCTGTGAGAGCAAAGTTAGGAATCCAAATTCTACAGAAGCCTGTAATTCCCAAAAAGGCTCTAACTTCCTGTTTTGTTTTGGGAATGGGAATCTGTAACACAGCATGCTTTCTCTGGGGGCCCAAAGTTCTTTGTCCTTGTGATAGTTCATAGCCTAAATACATTACAGTCTTTTGAACTAATTGTGCTTTCTTTTTGGACGCTCTGTAGTCTTGTAACAATTGGAGCAGTCTGGATGTGTTTTCAAAGCAATCCTCTTTGTTTTGTGGCTTGCCAATAGATTTATTTAGGACAGATCTGGTGGCTCCCGTGTCAACTAACATCGGGACAGTCTCCTCCCACCTGTATTTTAACAATGGGCTCTGGGGGGTGGGGCCCTAGAACCCTGTCCTCTTCAGTCTTCCCATTCCATGTCGGCTAAGCTGATCATCTTTTCTTCTCTTTCTTCTGCCTGACTGGGATAGGCTGGATGCCCTCTTCCCTGGAAGCTTTTCCTGTAGCTTCTCTGGAAAGTCCTTCTAAATCCTCTTCCTCTTCCATACTGGTGGGATTGTCCCCTAGGTTGGCCATTCCTCTGGGGGCACTCCCTTTGCCAGTGTCCTTCCTGTTTACAGATGGCACATTGGTTGGGTCCAATACGCATTCCTCCCAATGCCACTGCTAACATTTCAGCTTTCTTTTTCTCTTTCTGATCTGATTTACGTTTTCCTAAGGCCACGCACAGAAGGGGCCTTATGTAATAAATCTTTCAATTAGGAGTGGGCGATTTTGTGTCAGCCCGAAGTACTGGTGATGGAGGAAATCCGGACCCTGGGCTCAGGCTGCTGCTGCTCAATGCCAGGTCGGTTGTAAATAAAGCTCCCCTCATCCATGATCTCCTGGATGAGGAGGCCGACCTCGCATGTGTGACCGAGACCTGGCTGGGCCCGGAGGGAGGAGTTCCTCTCTCTGAGATGTGTCCAGCCGGGTTTCAGGTATGGCATCAGCCACGACCCCAGGGAAGGGGGGGAGGAGTGGCTATTATAGCCAAGAAGACCTTTAGCCTACGCAGGCTTGCTGTTTCTGAGATTGCGGGTTGTGAGTTGCTCCTTGTGAAGTTGGACCTAGGGGTTCAGGTGGGCTTGTTGCTCGCGTACCTGCCTCCCAGCTGCGTGTCAACAGTCCTGCCTGCGCTACTTGAGGAGGTTGCTGGGCTGGCGGTTGAGTTCCCCAGGCTTATTGTCTTGGGGGACTTAAATCTTCCATCGCTTGGCGAATCCTCTGGGTTGGCGCAGGAGTTCATGGCCACCATGGCAACCATGAACCTGACTCAGGTAGTTCAGGGTCTGACTCACGAGAGGGGACACACTCCCGACATGGTATTCCTCTCAGAACAGTTGAGCAATGATCTGAATTTAAGGGGCTTAGATATTTTGACTATGTCATGGTCAGATCGTTTTCTGCTACGGCTTGTTTTTAAGGCTTCAATCCTCCCCTGCAGGGAGGCGGAACCGATTAGGTTTGTTCCGCCCCAGACGTCTGATGGATCCAGAGAGTTTTCAGAGGACGCTTAGGGAAATACCGGATTCTCTCATTCACAGTTCGGCAGAGTCCCTGGTTATGGCCTGGAATATGGCTGCGAAGGGGGATCTTGACCAGATTGCGCCGCTGCGACCTCTCTGTGGTAGCAGACCCAGGAGATCTCCTTAGTTTACTGAGGAACTCAGGGGGATGAAGTGCCAGAAGAGACGCCTAGAGAAGCGATGGAGGAAAAGTAAATCCGTATCTGACCGAACACTTTTAAGATCTTATATCAAGACTTATCAGGTGGCGCTCAAGGCGGCAAGATGCGCGTATCATTCCGCCTTGATTGCATCTGCGGAATCCCGCCCAGCCGCCCTGTTCAGGGTAACTCGCTCCCTCCTTAATCGGAGGGGGGGTTGATGCAGGGTAGTGCTGAGGAGTTTAATAAGTTTTTCGCGGATAAAATCGCCCAGATTCGGATGGACCTTGACTCCAATTGGAATGCAGTATCGGCTGATAATGATTCAGTCGAGATGACAGGGACTCATCTTGATCTTGTTGTGTGGGAGGAGTTTGACCCGGTAGCACCTGATGAAGTCGACAAGGCCATTGGAGCTGTGAGCTCCGCCACCTGTTTATTGGACCCATGCCCCTCCTGGCTGGTTTCGGCCAGCAGGGAGGTGACACGGGGCTGGGTTCAGGAGATTGTCAACGCTTCTTTGAGGGAGGGGTCCTTTCCGGCTCCCTGCAAGGAGGCAATTGTGTGCCCCCTCCTCAAGAAGCCTTCCCTGGACCCAGCTGTCTTAAACAACTACCGTCCTGTCTCCAATCTTCCCTTTATAGGGAAGGTTGTTGAGAAGGTGGTGTCACTCCAGCTCCAACGGTCCTTGGATGAGGCCAATTATCTGGGCCCTCAACAGTCAGGATTCAGGCTTGGCTACTCCACGGAAACTGCTTTGGTCGTGCTGACGGATGATCTCTGGCGGGCCCGGGATAAGGGATTATCCACTATCCTGGTGCTACTTGACCTCTCAGCGGCTTTTGATACCATTGACCATGGTATCCTTCTGCACCGACTGGAGGGGTTGGGGGCACTGTTTTGCAGTGGTTCACCTCCTACCTCACTGGTCGGTCGCAGTCGATGTTGGCAGGGGGTCAGAGGTCGACCCCTAGGTTCCTCCCTTGTGGGGTCCCTCAGGGATCGGTCCTCTCCCCTCTGCTGTTTAATATCTACATGAAACCGCTGGGCGAGATCATCCGACAACACGGGGTGAGATATCATCAGTATGCTGATGATACCCAGCTTTACATCTCCACCCCGTGTCATTTCAGTGAAGCAGCGGAAGTGATGTGCCGATGTCCTCCCCCACTACACTTGGCTAGGCAGGGCTGCGTACCACTTGCCACTCGTTAACGTACCACATGTGGTACGCATACCACCGGTTGAAAAGCCCTACTATATGTTGTATCTAGCCCCTCTCAGCTCAGTAAAATCCACATAAATATGTCTTTAAGAGTTTTATTTAACACATTTCAAAAGGATTCACTTCAAAGCAAGCTGCTGGCATTTTGCTGGCCGGAACGGCCAATTCTGATTTATTTACATTTAGATTAAACATGCTCTCCCCCCCACCTTCCAATTAACTCACTCTTTATCAATCACATTGTCCAAGACCTCATTATTCTTCCGTAGATTTCAAAAAACACCAGAAAACTGAGTTTAAACGCGCTGCTCAAGGTATCAGGCTACTCCTTGATTAACGTTGCTCGTGACAAAGGCGTAGTCTCTCTTTCCCCTTCTAATATAGTTTCCGATACGTCATTTCCCCCATTACTTCCTTTTCCCACTTAACTGACACCTTCGCTTATCAAACCTTCTGAATCTCGGATCAAGCCATCTATCTTCTTGTTCCAAATCTGACTCATCACTTTGAGAGTCTGACTCAGAATGCATACAAAGCTCCTCATTGTCTAGCTCGGCTGCCGGGAGGGGAAAATACCCAGAGGGGCCTGGTTCTGCTTCGTCATCCTCTGAGATGTCCCCAGCTGGTCTAGAAACACCCACAACACTGGCCCCTCCTCCGGGGTCCGTCGTAGGGGATGTGGTTTGGAGGGAAACGCAGTATGAAAATCCCACATTAACTCAGGAGCCTCAATATCCTGAGCATCTACCCAACAGCCAGCGGCTGGCCCACCCCCGGTCCAATCAACCAAATATTGGAAGCGGTTGTTGAGCCAGCGGGAATCTCGGATACCGGACACCTCCAACCGAGAAACAGGAACTTGAGCACGGCGAGCTGTCGGGCCTGGATCAGGAGGTCGAAGCGGAGAATCAGGGTTGACAGGAACAAGCAAGGAGCGATGAAACACGGGATGTACACGAAGAGACCTAGGCAAAGTCAAACGATAGGTCACCGGATTGATGACCGTCTCCACAGGAAAAGGACCCATGAAACGTTGATCAAGCTTGCGGTGAATTCTCCCTGGAAACAAGTACTTGGTGGAGAGCCAAACCCGATCTCCAACAGCTAACGGCGGCGTGTCGCGACGCGAGCGGTCTGCAACCCTCTTGTAGTCTTCCTTGGCCTTAGTCAAGTGCTGCTTAACCATCTCGTGGACTGACTGGAGTTCGGTTAAATAGTCCTCTGCAACTGGAACTGGAGAATCGAGGAGCGTGAGCGGGAAAAATCTGGGATGATAGCCGTAGTTGGCAAAAAACGGAGTGGTCTGAGTGGAAGTGTGCTGAGAGTTGTTGAAAGCGAATTCGGCCACGGAGAGATATTTGAACCAATCGTTCTGTTGGTCGTTGATGAAACAACGCAAATACTGCTCCAGGATGCCAATCACTTTCTCTGTACCCCCATCAGTCTCTGGGTGATGCGTGGAGGCTAGATTAACTTGGACTTGAAGCGCAGACATGACTGCTCTCCAGAACTCCGAGGTGAACTGGGTTCCTCGGTCGGACACTATTTTGTCGGGCAAACCGTGTAGCCGGAAGATATGTTGAATGAACAGCTGAGCAGTGACCTTGGCTGTCGGTATTCTTCGGCAAGGAATGAAATGTGCCATCTTGGTCAGCATGTCCACCACTACAAATACAACGGTGTAGCCAGCAGAAACAGGTAGACAAGTCAAGAAGTCCATGGAAATAGCTCCCCAGGGTCTCTCCGGCGTGGGCAAAGGCTGTAATAATCCCGGAGGGGCTCCTGTGGCATGTTTTGCCTGACGGCACCGTACACAGGAATTCACATAAGACTGAACATCATGGCGAAGTCTGGGCCACCAAAAAGTCCGAGACACTAAGTGGAGAGTCTTAAAGAAACCAAAATGACCTGCCGCAGGGTTATCATGGCATTGAGTCAGGATGAGACCCCGGAGTGGGCCTGCTGGAACATATAACAGGTTGCGGAAGCGTAATAGTCCCTCGGACAAGGTCCAAGGTGAGTCGGGACCCACCTCTTGTCTCTTCCGTATCGCAAAGTCATCTAGTTGTTGCGCTTCCCGAATCTGTCGTCGTAGATCTACCGGATCATGCACGGCTGCGATCGATTCAATAGGCAGAATGGTTCGAAGCGGTAAGGGGTCCTTGATCTGTAGATACTCAGGTTTACGGGACAAGGCATCTGCTCTTTTGTTGTACCCTTTCGGAATGTAGGTGACTTTGAAGTTGAATCGAGCGAAGAACAAAGACCAACGGATCTGACGTTGATTCAATTTCCTGGCAGATTGCAAAAATTCCAAGTTTTTTTTTTTTATAAAAATTCTTTTATTAAAACCATTAACATTGAACATAAAAACATATTATGCAGCAATCATCATGACACCTGGTATACAATACTAAGTATTAGTCTTTGAAAACGTCTGAGTTAGTAAGCCTTTTTCCCCACTCCTCGTGTCTAGCCTCAACTATACTCCTGTTACATTTTATTTTGATTGGTGTTTCCCCTATCCGTTTCAATATTAATGTGATCAACATTAAACATAAGATCCTATTGCTAAGCAATCATCCTAGAACATAGCATACAACCTTAGGTATTAATCTTTGTAAACATCTGTTTTAGTAAACGTTCTTCCCTCCTCCCTTACATCTTCAAGTATACTCTGAATACATCTACTGTATCTAGTCTATCGCATATTGTACTTTTGCGCTTCTACGTTGACTTCATCCCATTACTAGTGCAATCTTTTATAGTCCCTAACCAGAGATCCTGAGGTAGGAGTTTCATATCCTGAGGTAGAGATTCAGTCTACTTTAACAATATTAAAGCAAACAACGTTAGTCATAAGGTTATGTTAAGAGGCATTAGTTATAAAACATATACATTCAACGTTGGGTGTTAGTTTTTGTAAACATCTGATTTGTTAGCCCTTCATCCCTCCTCCCATCGATCCTTAGCTGGACGCCAGCTGCATTCTGTTTGATTGGTGTCTCTCTTGGATATAGTCTATCCACTGTTTCCAGTCAGTCACAAATTGTTCATTGGAGCGGTTTTTCAAGTATGCTGATATTTTTGCCATTTCCGCCAAATTTGTTACTTTCACAGTCCATTCTTCAATAGGCGGGATTTCCGGATTCTTCCAGTACTGTCCCACCAACAATCTTGCTGCTGTAATTAAGTTCAAAAATAAATTTGTCTCTGAGGTAGTGATATCCTTTGTGATCCCTAACAGAAAAGCCTGAGGTAGAAATTCTATACGCTTTTTGAAAATAGTTTGGAGTGTCCACCATATCTTCCTCCAGAATGCTTTGATTTTTCTGCATGTCCACCATATATGAAAGTAAGTAGCCTCCCCGTCCCCGCACCTCCAGCATTTAGGCTGGGAGCCCGGGTAGATGAGTGATATTTTTTTCGGGTCTAGGTGCCATCTATAGAACATCTTGTAGAAGTTTTCCCTTAAGTGTTGCGATTTCGTGAACTCTACATTCCTCACCCAGATTTTCTCCCACGTGTCCATGGTGATAGGGTGTCTGAAGTCTTGTGCCCACTTTATCATACAGTTCTTGACTAGCTCGGTTTCAGAGTCCATTTCTATCAGAATGCTGTACACTCGTTTGATGTGCCTAATCCCCTGTTCTCTAATCTGTTTAATTAGATTCTCGTCGGTCTGGGAGAAGCCCTTCTTCTTGTCTTTACGCCACCTTGATTGTAGTTGTATATATGATAGCCAGTTACTTCCTATTCCTCTGTTTGCTAGCGTTGCTTGAGATTTCAAGAGGAACCCGTTTTCTTCTCCCAGTACAAGTTCACTGTAGGGCACCACTTCTTGCCCTTGGGATGTGTTCATATCCCCTGTTGCGTGTCCAGGGATCGTCCAGATGGGAATCTTGTCGTGTAGGAGGTGCTTATATTTCTTCCAGACCCATAGCAATGGGATTCGTAATGGGTTCTCCTTGAAGTTCCTATCTGCCTTTTTGTCGTATACTAGGTATGCGTGCCAGCCGAATCGTAGACCATGCCCCTCAACATTCAGAATTCTATCATTTGTCATGTTGATCCAGTCACTAACCACCACCAACGTTGCTGCATAGTAATATAGCTTTAGGTTAGGCATTTTGAGTCCCCCTCTCTCCCTTGCATCTTGGATGATTTTTAGTTTCACCCTCGGTCTCTTGTCGTCCCAAATAAATCTGTTGATGCCTTTCTGCCAATTGTCTAAGTCCGCTTCCTTCTTGAGTATGGGTAGCATTTGGAAGAGAAATAAAAATCTGGGTAATACATTCATCTTTACTGTCGCTATCCTGCCGAGCAGGGACAGACGTAGTGATTTCCACCTTTCCAGGTCTGCTTGTATCTTATTCCACAGGACCTCGTAGTTATTCTTGTATAATTTCGTATTTGTTGATTCTATCTCCACTCCTAAGTATTTGACTTTCTTGACTATTTCACAACCCGTTATTCTTTCCAGGTTCCGTTTTGCTTTGTTGTCGAGGTTTTTGACTAGCATCTTTGTTTTTGATATATTTACTTTGAAGCCTGACACCCTACCATAGTCCTCCATTATCTCCATCAATTTCCTTGCTGAATGTGCTGGTTGCGACATTGTCACCAGCAGGTCATCCGCAAAGGCACATAGTTTGTATTCTTGCTGTTTAATCTGTATGCCCTGTACATCCTCTGTCGCTCTTATTCTGTTCAGTAAAATTTCCAGTGTTAGGACAAATAGCAGGGGGGACAGCGGGCAGCCCTGTCTCGTGCCTCTCTCTATATTAAATGAGTCCATTAAGTCTCCATTGACAATGATCTGACCTGTTTGTTTCTGGTAAATTGCCGTTATGGAGTTGAGAAACTGTACTCCCATTTTCATCTTCCGGACCAAGTTCGTCAGGAACGGCCAGTGCAGTCTGTCAAAAGCTTTTTCTGCATCCACAAACATAAGAGCGGCGGGTATCTGGTTGTGCTTTTGCAGGTATTCTATTATGTTCAGCAGCTGTCTCACGTTGGTTTTCATCTGGCGTCCTTGTATAAATCCCCTTTGGTCCGGGTGTATTGTTTTTTGTAGTACAGTCATTAGTCTATTGGCCAAAATTTTTGTGAAGATTTTGTAGTCTGTGTTTAGTAGTGAGATGGGCCTGTAGTTTGCGGGCTGTGTGTTGTCTTTCCCCTCCTTTGGGATTAATGAGATGTAGGCTGTTTTCCAGGATGGTGGGACCTGGCCTCCTTCTTGAATGTTGGCAAATAGTTTTCTGAGGGGTTCTAGCATCTCCTCTTGGAGGTGTTTGTAGTAGGTCGCTGTTATCCCATCCGTCCCGGGCGATTTTCCTGCTTTCAGTTGTGTGATCGCTGAGTGTATTTCCTCTTTTGTGATTAAGGCATTCAGGGCTTCTCTTTGTGTGTCGGTAATCGCCTGTATCTTTTCGTTTTGTAGGAACTCATCTATCTCTTTGTCTTGTATCTTATCCTCGGTATATAGTTTCGAGTAGAACTCCGTGAAGGCTTTCTTGATGGTTTTTTGTCGGAATTCTTCCTTGCCTTTGTATTCTATCTTTTCAATTATGCGGGACTTCTGTTTCTTTCTTATAGTGTAGGCTAGCCAGCGGCCCGGTTTGTTGGCCTTGCAGAATGTCTTATGTTTTGCATATTGTATATTCCTTGCAACTTGGTCAGCCATCAACATGTCAAATTGCTTTCTTAAGATCTTGAGTCTTTCTTTGGTGACTTTGTCCTCTGGTCTTTTTATTAGTAGCCGCTCCATTTTGCTTATCTCATTTTCTAACTCTTTTCTTTTTTGTTCTTGTTGGCGACGGTGCCAGCTATTCATGGATATGAGGATCCCTCGCATGTACACCTTGCTGCCTTCCCAGATCTGTTCTATCAGTGTTCCGTTGTTCATATGTGTGTCGAAGAATTCCTTCATAGCTTTTTTGCATTCCGCCACATTGTTTTCATGTCTAAACAAGTTTTCATTGATTCTCCAGGACCTCCTCTGTTTCGGGCCATGTCTTAATTCCATCCTCACAGGGTTGTGGTCCGTCAGTGTCTTGGGTAGGATTTTCACCGCGTTTAGACACGTTAGCAAGTCACTAGAAGTTAGTATAAAGTCGATTCTGGAGAATGATTGATGTCTGCCGGAGAAGAAGGTGAATTCTTGTTCTTTGCCGTGCCTTTTCCGCCATACGTCTGTCAGTTCGAGGTCCTCCTTCATGTCGAAGAAGGATTTAGGCAACTTGGAGTGTTTTTGCGGGTTCGGTGCAGTTCTTTTTTTGTCTAGAGCAGTCTCTATGACCCCGTTCCAGTCGCCCATGATGATGTGAGATCTGTAGTTAAGTTGTGTTATTTTCTTGTGTAGCTTTTTGTAGAATTTGCCTTGTTGCTGATGCGGTGCATATACGCCCAGTACTAGAATCTTCTTGTCTTCTTGTGTTATTTCAATTGCCAGGTATCTACCTTGGGGGTCGGACTCTATTAGCTTAGCCATTACATGTTTCTTTACGTATATAACAATCCCATTCTTTTTTCTTGGCGCCGCTGCCACAAAGTGCGCGCCTAGTTTGTAGTTGATCAGATATTTCTGGTCTGCTGCTCTGATGTGTGTTTCTTGTAGGCAGATTATATCGCTTTTACCTTGGTTTAGGTAGTGGAGAATTTTTCTTCTTTTCTGGGGGGAGTTCAGTCCGTTCACATTCCAAGTCAAATAATTAGTAGCCATCATATGTTGCAGGATATTTTTGCGAGACCATTTCTGTTGTTTCTCCTGTTGTCTCCTTTGGTCTCGTTCCCACGATATCCGGATTGGTGCTCATTTTGGTTTGTGAGGTCTTGCCTTGCTGGTCTGTATGTTTGGTAGTGAAGCCTGGTAGCCTGCCCTCTGTAGACTGTCCTGCCTCCTTGTTTTTGTTGCTCTCTGCGCCTTCGCCCCTAGAGGTGGTCCATTCATTTCCTCTGCCACTGCCCCGATCTGTGCTTCTGCGCGGCTTGCTCGTTGGCCTCTATCCCTCCCACTTTCCAGTGGTCTATCTGTTTCTTCTCTCGCGGTGGGTTGAGGGCCTCCCGACTTCAGTTCCTTTTCGAGGAAGTCTTTGGCTTTCTGGACCGAGGTCAAGTAATGTCTCTTGTTTTTATAAGAAAGTGACACTCCTGTTGGGGTTTCCCACCGGTATTGCAGTGCACGCGATCTCAGTTCTGTGGTCAGGAATTTGTAGTTCTTTCTGTCTCTCAGCATCGCCTGGGGGATCTCTTTCAGAACCTTCACCTCCTGCTCCTCTATGTAGAATGCCTTGTTATAGGAAGTGGCAGAGATGTGGTTCCGGAACCTCTGTGTTGTGAAGTGGATGACCACATCCCTTGGTTGGTGTTTGTTCACTTCCCTCCAGGCGCCCACTCTCTGGATTTTTTCGACATGCCACTCAATCTCATTGGCGCTCGTGCCCAGGAATGTTGCCAGGGCCTCTACAAAGGTCTTGCGTAGTCTTCCCTGGGGTTCGTATGTTGTCTCGTTCCACCCTCTGATCCTGATTGCAAATGCCATTTGCCAGAATTGTATCATGGTGGACTGGTCTTGAACTTCTCTTTTCACCTCTGCAAGCTGACCCTCTACGCGGTTTTCCACTTCCTTCATCATCTTTTCCGTATTCTCCCTTGTTTCTTGGAGGTTTTTGTAATGTGTTTGCAATGCCTCCTTCATCTGTTCCAAATCAGTGGCCGTCGCTTTGCGCTGTTCTTCCCACTTTTTCTCCAGGTCTCCACCTTGGTCCGCCAGCATCCTCTTCATGTCTTTGTATCTTTCCTCCGTCTTCCGTTCTGTTTCTAGGCGTCCTTTCTCCGTCTTCGCGCCCATTTCTGCCAATTTTCTATCCATGCCATCCATCCGTACCACCATCGTCGCTATCATCTCATTTAGTGTCTCAATCGTCTCTTTTAGTTCTTGGATCATGCGTGCTGTTGCGGAGTCGTGGGTTGGCGTGTGGGTCTGAGGGCATGCAGTTGGGTGGGGGTGTGTGTGGTTGGGTGGGGTGTTCCCTAGCAGATTGGAGGGCTGGGCCGGGGAGGGTGCAGCTCCCTTCAGTTCTCGTAGTTTGATTTGTTTTGTCCGTCTGGCAGCCATTTTGAGCTTCTCCTCCTGTTGGCCTGTCCACCCTTAAAGCCACCCCTTGATGCAAAGAATTGTGGAGGAGTTGTTCCTGTGCAAGATTGTCAAGTTGCTAGGATGGGTTGGATCAAATTTTTCTGTGGCAAGTTAGCAAGTGTTCATGTCTCACAGTTAGTATTTTAACAGCAAAGTGGTAGATCACTAGGGGGTGTAGCTTGTTTTCAATTAAGCTTTTCTGTACTGGCAGGGGTGATACAAAGATGGGAGGATCTGAGGCTTGGGATTTTTGATGATGGCCTTTTTCTCAAGATGCAGTACAACACTAGGTTGTGGTCTGGTAAAGATCCAGAAATCTGGTCCTTCCAAAAGGGGAGGGGGTGCCTTCAGGGTTTAGGCAGTGTAGGGGTAGGAGCCTGTATTCTGGCAGCTCTATGTTCAGGGAGCCAGTTCAGTACCTTTGCCTTGGGTTCCTCTTCACTCCCCTCTGCAAGCCTGTTTCTTCTCTTTGCTCTTTTCTGGCTCCTTCTTGCCCCTCTTTCTCTGCCTTCTTGCCCAGGTCACTTCCTCCTGTCTTCTGTCCCCCTGTGCTTATAGATCCCCTCTGCCTTTCCCTTATTGCGTTCCAGGGTGCTTTCCAGCTTTCTTCTTCCTCCCACCTTCTTCCCTGGTAGGTCCTGCCCTCTGTTGAGTCTCTGGGGTTCCCTTTCTGGTGGGTCTGGGGCGCAGCGCATGGGTTAACACTCACCAGTCCCTCTGCCTGGGTCTTCCCCCGTTGTCTGCTTCTTTGCCGCTCCGTTCTTCCCCTTTCGATACTGTTCTTCGCCAGCTCCGCTCGCCTCCTCCTTAGTTTTCAGCGCCCGGCCCTCTCCTCTCACGTAGGTAGTCTTTGCTGCTGTTACTCGCGCCGCTCGCCTCCTCTCCTGTCGGCTTCTTTCCGGCTCCGTTCGCCTCCGCTGCTGATTGCCTCGCCAGGCCTCCTCCGTTGCTCTCTCACCGTTTCTCCTTCTCTCTAGCTCGTCCGGGGGGGTCCTCTTCAGTCCGGCAGGCCCCCTCCAGCGGCGCGCCTTTGTCCCCTTCCTGCTTTTTCACTCCTCTCTCGCCAATTCAATCTTTAATCTTTATAATGGCCTCAGTCTTAATATGCAGGAAACATTAAGACGATGATGCTGTTGCCTCCGCCTTCCTCCTCCTTGTCAGGCCCTCTCCGCTGTCCTTGCGGCGTTTCTCCTCTCCGTCGTTTTGTCCGGGGGTCTTTCTCCGGTCTGTAGACCCTCCCGGCCGCCCTTGCTGTTCCTGCCGGTGTCTACCTCGTTTTCGCGGCGCTCCTCCGGTGCCTGCTCTCTCTTGCGATGTTGCGCTGTGTCTTGCGGCTTCTCGCAGCGTCCTGCAGCGTCCTGCAGCGTCTTGTGGCCTCTTCGGGCCTGCCGGATGGCCGGCCGCCGCCGGCTTCCTCTGCCCCGTCTGCAGCCTCCTCGGGTCCTCCAGCGGCGATTTCTACTTGTCCGGGTAGGTCTGGGGCTCTTCTTCCCTCGTCCCGCTTCTTCCTACTCCTCGCTCTCCAATTCCAAGTTTTTATGGTCAGTCCGAACTTCAACTTGGTAGCGGGCTCCTTCCAGGTGGTGTCTCCAGGTCTCAAAAGCAGTCTTGATGGCCAATAGTTCCTTTTCCCAAATGGTATAATGGCGTTCTGAGGGACTCAGTTTCCTGGAGTAATAAGCACACGGGAACAGGGGGCCGCCATCTTGGCGTGTTTGAAGTAGCACGGCCCCTACCGCAACATCTGAGGCGTCAGCCTCCACTACAAAGGGACAACAAGGATCTGGATACTTGAGAATGGGTTCCTGAACAAAAGCCTTTTTGAGGGTCTGAAACGCCTGTTGCTCGGCATCGCCCCACTGGAACTTAATGCCTTTCCGTAACAGTCGAGTAAGGGGCGCAGTCAAGGCAGAAAATCTTGGAATGAATATCCTGTAATAGTTCGCAAATCCCAAAAGTCTTTGGACATCTTTTGCTTTACATGGTGGTTGCCAGGTTTGCAAGGCCTCAACCTTGCCAGGATCCATGGCGATGCCTTGTGGAGAAATCACATGTCCCAGAAACTCAATGGTGGTTTGATAGAATTGACATTTCTCTAACTTGGCGTAAAGGTGATGCTCTCTCAAGCGTTGCAAAACTCGCCGGAGATGCTGAAGATGAGTTGCTTGTGACGGGGAGTAAATCAGGATGTCATCGAGGTAAACCACCACAAATTGATCTAATAAATCCCGGAA
>JARGCV010000724.1:0-197062 GCA_034064705.1 Bothrops alternatus
TCCTTGTCCATCTCCTTCCTTTCCCCTTCAATGTTCCTTCCTTCCTTCCATTTCCATCTCCATCCCTTCCCCTTCAATCTCTCTCTCCTTCCTTCCTTCCTTCCTTTCCCACTCAATCTCCTTCCGTCCTTCCTTCCCCCTTCAATCTCCTTCCTTGTCCATCTCCTTCCTTTCCCCTTCAATCTTCCTTCATTCCTTCCATTTCCATTTCCATTTCCATCTCCATCCCTTCCCCTTCAATCTCTCTCTCCTTCCTTTCCCCTTCATCTTCCTTCCTTCTCCATCTCCTTTCTCCTTCAATCTTCCTTCTTTCCATCTCCATCCCTTCCCCTTCAATCTCTCTCTCCTTCCTTCCCCCTTCAATCTCCTTCCGTGTCCATCTCCTTCCTTTCCTTTTCAATCTTCCTTCCTTCCTTCCTTCCATTTCCATCTCCATCCCTTCCCCATCAATATCTCTCTCCTTCCATTCCCCTTCATCTTCCTTCCTTCTCCATCTCCTTTCCCCTTCAATCTTCCTTCTTTCCATCTCCATCCCTTCCCCTTCAATCTCTCCTTCCTTCCCCCTTCAATCTCCTTCCTTGTCCATCTCCTTCCTTTCCCCTTCAATCTTGCTTCCTTCCATCTCCATCCCTTCCCCTTCAATCTCTCTCTCCTTCCTTCCTTCCTTCCTTCCTTCCTTCCTTCCTTCCTTCCTTCCTTCCTTCCTTCCTTCCCCTTTTAATCACCTTCCTTGTCCATCGCCTTCCTTTCCCCTTCAATCGTCCTTCCTTCCGTCCATCTCCATCTCCATCCCTTCCCCTTCAATCTCTCTCCTTCCTTTCCCCTTAATCTTCCTTCCTTCTCCATCTCCTTTCCCCTTCAATCTTCCTTCCTCCCATCTCCATCCCTTCCCCTTCAATCTCTCCTTCCTTCCCCCTTCAATCTCCTTCCTTGTCCATCTCCTTCCTTTCCCCTTCAATCTTGCTTCCTTCCATCTCCATCCCTTCCCCTTCAATCTCTCTCTCCTTCCTTCCTTCCTTCCCCATTCAATCTCCTTCCTTGTCCATCTCCTTCCTTTCCCCTTCAATCTTCCTTCCTTCCTTCCATTTCCATCTCCATCTCCATCCCTTCCCCTTCAATCTCTCTCTCCTTCCTTCCTTCCTTCCCCCTTCAATCTCCTTCCTTCCTTCCTTCCTTCCCCCTTCAATCTCCTTTCTTGTCCATCTCCTTCCTTTCCCCTTCAATCTTGCTTCCTTCCTTCCTTCCCCTCCAATCTTCCTTCCTTCCATCTCTTCCCCTTCAATCTCTCTCTCCTTCCTTCCTTCCCCCTTCAATCTCCTTCCTTGTCCATCTCCTTCCTTTCCCCTTCAATAATGCTTCCTTCCATCTCCATCCCTTCCCCTTCAATCTCTCTCTCCTTCCTTCCTTCCTTCCCCCTTCAATCTCCTTCCTTCTCCATCTTCTTCCTTTCCCCTTGAATCGTCCTTCCTTCCTTCCATCTCCATCTCCATCCCTTCCCCTTCAATCTCTCTCTCCTTCCTTCCTTCCTTCCCCTTCAATCTCCTTCCTTCCTTCCTTCCCCCTTCAATCTCCTTCCTTGTCCATCTCCTTCCTTTCCCCTTCAATCTTCCTTCCTTCCTTCCTTCCTTCCCCTTCAATCTCCTTCCTTGTCCATCTCCTTCCTTTCCCCTTCAATCTTCCTTCCGTCCTTCCATTTCCATCTCCATCTCCATCCCTTCCTCTTCAATCTCTCTCTCCTTCCTTTCCCCTTCATCTTCCTTCCTTCTCCATCTCCTTTCTCCTTCAATCTTCCTTCTTTCCATCTCCATCCCTTCCCCTTCAATCTCTCTCTCCTTCCTTCCCCCTTCAATCTCCTTCCGTGTCAATCTCCTTCCTTTCCCCTTCAATATTCCTTCCTTCCTTCCCCCTTCAATCTCCTTCCTTGTCCATCTCCTTCCTTTCCTTTTCAATCTTCCTTCCTTCCTTCCTTCCATTTCCATCTCCATCCCTTCCCCATCAATATCTCTCTCCTTCCTTTCCCCTTCATCTTCCCTCCTTCTCCATCTCCTTTCGCCTTCATTCTTCCTTCTTTCCATCTCCATCCCTTCCCCTTCAATCTCTCCTTCCTTCCCCCTTCAATCTCCTTCCTTGTCCATCTCCTTCCTTTCCCCTTCAATCTTCCTTCCTTCCTTCCTTCCATTTCCATCTCCATCTCCATCCCTTCCCCTTCAATCTCTCTCTCCTTCCTTTCCCCTTCATCTTCCTTCCTTCTCCATCTCCTTTCCCCTTCAATCTTCCTTCCTCCCATCTCCATCCCTTCCCCTTCAATCTCTCTCTCCTTCCTTCCCCCTTCAATCTCCTTCCTTGTCCATCTCCTTCCTTTCCCCGTCAATCTTCCTTCCTTCCTTCCTTCCATTTCCATCTCCATCTCCATCCCTTCCCCTTCAATCTCTCTCTCCTTCCTTTCCCCTTCATCTTCCTTCCTTCTCCATCACCTTTCCCCTTCAATCTTCCTTCTTTCCATCTCCATCCCTTCCCCTTCAATCTCTCTCTCCTTCCTTCCCCCTTCAATCTCCTTCCTTGTCCATCTCCTTCCTTTCCCCGTCAATCTTCCTTCCTTCCTTCCATTTCCATCTCCATCCCTTCCCCTTCAATCTCTCTCTCCTTCCTTCCTTCTTTCCTTCCTTCCTTCCTTCCTTCCCCCTTCAATCTCCTTCCTTCTCCATCTCCTTCCTTTCCCCTTCATCTTCCTTCCTTCTCCATCTCCTTTCCCCTTCATCTTCCTTCCTTCCCCATCTCCTTTCCCCTACAATCTTCCTTCCTTTCATCTCCATCCCTTCCCCTTCAATCTCTCTGTCCTTCCTTCCTTCCTTCCCCCTTTAATCTCCTTCCTTGTCCATCTCCTTCCTTTCCCCTTCAGTCTTCCTTCCTTCCTTCCATCTCCATCTCCATTCCTTCCCCTTCAATCTCTCTCCTTCCTTCCTTCCTTTCTTCCTTCCACCTTCCTTCCTTCCTTCCCCCTTCAATCTCCTTCCTTCTCCATCTTTTTCCTTTCCCCTTCAAACTTGCTTCCTTCCTTTCATCTCCATCTCCATCCCTTCCCCTTCAATCTCCTTCCTTCCTTCCTTCCCCCTTCAATCTCCTTCCTTCTCCATCTTTTTCCTTTCCCCTTCAAACTTGCTTCCTTCCTTCCATCTCCATCTCCATCCCTTCCCCTTCAATCTCTCTCTCCTTCCTTCCTTCCCCCTATAATCTCCTTCCTTCCTTCCTTTCCCCTTCAATCTTCATTCCTTCCTTCCTTCCATCTCCATCTCCATCCCTTCCCCTTCAATCTCTCTCTCCTTCCTTCCTTCCTTCCCCCTTCAATCTCCTTCCTTCCTTCCTTCCCCCTTCAATCTCCTTCCTTGTCCATCTCCTTCCTTTCCCCTTCAATCTTCCTTCCTTCCTTCCATTTCCATCTCCATCCCTTCCCCTTCAATCTCTCTCTCCTTCCTTCCCCCTTCAATCTCCTTCGTTGTCCATCTCCTTCCTTTCCCCTTCAATCTTACTTCCTTCCTTCCCCCTTCAATCTCCTTCCTTGTCCATCTCCTTCCTTTCCCCTTCAATCTTCCTTCCTTCCTTCCTTCCATTTCCATCTCCATCCCTTCCCCATCAATATCTCTCTCCTTCCATTCCCCTTCATCTTCCTTCTTTCTCCATTTCCTTTCCCCTTCAATCTTCCTTCCTCCCATCTCCATCCCTTCCCCTTCAATCTCTCTCTCCTTCCTTCCCCCTTCAATGTCCTTCCTTGTCCATCAACTTCCTTTCCCCGTCAATCTTCCTTCCTTCCTTCCTTCCATTTCCATCTCCATCCCTTCCCCTTCAATCTCTCTCTACTTCCTTCCTTCTTTCCTTCCTTCCTTCCTTCCTTCCCCCTTAAATCTCCTTCCTTCTCCATCTCCTTCCTTTCCCCTTCATCTTCCTTCCTTCTCCATCTCCTTTCCCCTTCATCTTCCTTCCTTCCCCATCTCCTTTCCCCTACAATCTTCCTTCCTTTCATCTCCATCCCTTCCCCTTCAATCTCTCTTTCCTTCCTTCCCCCTTCAATCTCCTTCCTTGTCCATCTCCTTCCTTTCCCCTTCAATCTTCCTTCCTTCCTTCCTTCCTTCCCCTTCAATCTCCTTCCTTGTCCATCTCCTTCCTTTCCCCTTCAATATTCCTTCCTTCCTTCCATTTCCATCTCCATCCCTTCCCCTTCAATCTCTCTCTCCTTCCTTCCTTCCTTCCTTCCTTCCCCCCTCAATCTCCTTCCGTCCTTCCTTCCCCCTTCAATCTCCTTCCTTGTCCATCTCCTTCCTTTCCCCTTCAATCTTCCTTCCTTCCTTCCATTTCCATCTCCATCCCTTCCCCTTCAATCTCTCTCTCCTTCCTTCCCCCTTCAATCTCCTTCCTTGTCCATCTCCTTCCTTTCCCCTTCAATCTTCCTTCCTTCCTTCCCCCTTCAATCTCCTTCCTTGTCCATCTCCTTCCTTTCCCCTTCAATCTTCCTTCCATTTCCATTTCCATTTCCATCTCCATCCCTTCCCCTTCAATCTCTCTCTCCTTCCTTTCCCCTTCATCTTCCTTCCTTCTCCATCTCCTTTCTCCTTCAATCTTCCTTCTTTCCATCTCCATCCCTTCCCCTTCAATCTCTCTCTCCTTCCTGCCCCCTTCAATCTCCTTCCTTGTCCATCTCCTTCCTTTCCCCTTCAATCTTGCTTCCTTCCATCTCCATCCCTTCCCCTTCAATCTCTCTCTCCTTCCTTCCTTCCTTCCCCATTCAATCTCCTTCCTTGTCCATCTCCTTCCTTTCCCCTTCAATCTTCCTTCCTTCCTTCCATTTCCATCTCCATCTCCATCCCTTCCCCTTCAATCTCTCTCTCCTTCCTTCCTTCCTTCCCCCTTCAATCTCCTTCCTTCCTTCCTTCCTTCCCCCTTCAATCTCCTTCCTTGTCCATCTCCTTCCTTTCCCCTTCAATCTTCCTTCCTTCCTTCCTTCCCCTCCAATCTTCCTTCCTTCCATCTCTTCCCCTTCAATCTCTCTCTCCTTCCTTCCTTCCCCCTTCAATCTCCTTCCTTGTCCATCTCCTTCCTTTCCCCTTCAATCTTGCTTCCTTCCATCTCCATCCCTTCGCCTTCAATCTCTCTCTCCTTCCTTCCTTCCTTCCCCCTTCAATCTCCTTCCTTCTCCATCTTCTTCCTTTCCCCTTGAATCGTCCTTCCTTCCTTCCATCTCCATCTCCATCCCTTCCCCTTCAATCTCTCTCTCCTTCCTTCCTTCCTTCCCCTTCAATCTCCTTCCTTCCTTCCTTCCCCCTTCAATCTCCTTCCTTGTCCATCTCCTTCCTTTCCCCTTCAATCTTCCTTCCTTCCTTCCTTCCTTCCCCTTCAATCTCCTTCCTTGTCCATCTCCTTCCTTTCCCCTTCAATCTTCCTTCCGTCCTTCCATTTCCATCTCCATCTCCATCCCTTCCTCTTCAATCTCTCTCTCCTTCCTTTCCCCTTCATCTTCCTTCCTTCTCCATCTCCTTTCCCCTTCAATCTTCCTTCTTTCCATCTCCATCCCTTCCCCTTCAATCTCTCTCTCCTTCCTTCCCCCTTCAATCTCCTTCCGTGTCAATCTCCTTCCTTTCCCCTTCAATATTCCTTCCTTCCTTCCCCCTTCAATCTCCTTCCTTGTCCATCTCCTTCCTTTCCTTTTCAATCTTCCTTCCTTCCTTCCTTCCATTTCCATCTCCATCCCTTCCCCATCAATATCTCTCTCCTTCCTTTCCCCTTCATCTTCCCTCCTTCTCCATCTCCTTTCGCCTTCATTCTTCCTTCTTTCCATCTCCATCCCTTCCCCTTCAATCTCTCCTTCCTTCCCCCTTCAATCTCCTTCCTTGTCCATCTCCTTCCTTTCCCCTTCAATCTTCTTTCCTTCCTTCCTTCCATTTCCATCTCCATCCTTTCCCCTTCAATCTCTCTCTTTCCTTTCCCCTTCATCTTCCTTCCTTCTCCATGTCCTTTCCCCTTCAAACTTTTTTCCTCCCATCTCCATCCCTTCCCCTTCAATCTCTCTCTCCTTCCTTCCCCCTTCAATCTCCTTCCTTGTCCATCCCCTTCCTTTCCCCTTCAATCTTACTTCCTTCCTTCCCCCTTCAATCTCCTTCCTTGTCCATCAACTTCCTTTCCCCGTCAATCTTCCTTCCTTCCTTCCTTCCATTTCCATCTCCATCCCTTCCCCTTCAATCTCTCTCTCCTTCCTTCCTTCTTTCCTTCCTTCCTTCCTTCCTTCCCCCTTCAATCTCCTTCCTTCTCCATCTCCTTCCTTTCCCCTTCATCTTCCTTCCTTCTCCATCTCCATTCCCCTTCATCTTCCTTCCTTCTCCATTTCCTTTCCCCTTCAATCTTCCTTCCTCCCATCTCCATCCCTTCCCCTTCAATCTCTCTCTCCTTCCTTCCCCCTTCAATCTCCTTCCTTGTCCATCAACTTCCTTTCCCCGTCAATCTTCCTTCCTTCCTTCCTTCCATTTCCATCTCCATCCCTTCCCCTTCAATCTCTCTCTCCTTCCTTCCTTCTTTCCTTCCTTCCTTCCTTCCTTCCCCCTTCAATCTCCTTCCTTCTCCATCTCCTTCCTTTCCCCTTCATCTTCCTTCCTTCTCCATCTCCTTTCCCCTTCATCTTCCTTCCTTCCCCATCTCCTTTCCCCTACAATCTTCCTTCCTTTCATCTCCATCCCTTCCCCTTCAATCTCTCTTTCCTTCCTTCCCCCTTCAATCTCCTTCCTTGTCCATCTCCTTCCTTTCCCCTTCAATCTTCCTTCCTTCCTTCCTTCCTTCCCCTTCAATCTCCTTCCTTGTCCATCTCCTTCCTTTCCCCTTCAATATTCCTTCCTTCCTTCCATTTCCATCTCCATCCCTTCCCCTTCAATCTCTCTCTCCTTCCTTCCTTCCTTCCTTCCCCCCTCAATCTCCTTCCGTCCTTCCTTCCCCCTTCAATCTCCTTCCTTGTCCATCTCCTTCCTTTCCCCTTCAATCTTCCTTCCTTCCTTCCATTTCCATCTCCATCCCTTCCCCTTCAATCTCTCTCTCCTTCCTTCCCCCTTCAATCTCCTTCCTTGTCCATCTCCTTCCTTTCCCCTTCAATCTTCCTTCCTTCCTTCCCCCTTCAATCTCCTTCCTTGTCCATCTCCTTCCTTTCCCCTTCAATCTTCCTTCCATTTCCATTTCCATTTCCATCTCCATCCCTTCCCCTTCAATCTCTCTCTCCTTCCTTTCCCCTTCATCTTCCTTCCTTCTCCATCTCCTTTCTCCTTCAATCTTCCTTCTTTCCATCTCCATCCCTTCCCCTTCAATCTCTCTCTCCTTCCTGCCCCCTTCAATCTCCTTCCTTGTCCATCTCCTTCCTTTCCCCTTCAATCTTGCTTCCTTCCATCTCCATCCCTTCCCCTTCAATCTCTCTCTCCTTCCTTCCTTCCTTCCCCATTCAATCTCCTTCCTTGTCCATCTCCTTCCTTTCCCCTTCAATCTTCCTTCCTTCCTTCCATTTCCATCTCCATCTCCATCCCTTCCCCTTCAATCTCTCTCTCCTTCCTTCCTTCCTTCCCCCTTCAATCTCCTTCCTTCCTTCCTTCCTTCCCCCTTCAATCTCCTTCCTTGTCCATCTCCTTCCTTTCCCCTTCAATCTTCCTTCCTTCCTTCCTTCCCCTCCAATCTTCCTTCCTTCCATCTCTTCCCCTTCAATCTCTCTCTCCTTCCTTCCTTCCCCCTTCAATCTCCTTCCTTGTCCATCTCCTTCCTTTCCCCTTCAATCTTGCTTCCTTCCATCTCCATCCCTTCGCCTTCAATCTCTCTCTCCTTCCTTCCTTCCTTCCCCCTTCAATCTCCTTCCTTCTCCATCTTCTTCCTTTCCCCTTGAATCGTCCTTCCTTCCTTCCATCTCCATCTCCATCCCTTCCCCTTCAATCTCTCTCTCCTTCCTTCCTTCCTTCTTCTTCAATCTCCTTCCTTCCTTCCTTCCCCCTTCAATCTCCTTCCTTGTCCATCTCCTTCCTTTCCCCTTCAATCTTCCTTCCTTCCTTCCTTCCTTCCCCTTCAATCTCCTTCCTTGTCCATCTCCTTCCTTTCCCCTTCAATCTTCCTTCCGTCCTTCCATTTACATCTCCATCTCCATCCCTTCCTCTTAAATCTCTCTCTCCTTCCTTTCCCCTTCATCTTCCTTCCTTCTCCATCTCCTTTCCCCTTCAATCTTCCTTCTTTCCATCTCCATCCCTTCCCCTTCAATCTCTCTCTCCTTCCTTCCCCCTTCAATCTCCTTCCGTGTCAATCTCCTTCCTTTCCCCTTCAATATTCCTTCCTTCCTTCCCCCTTCAATCTCCTTCCTTGTCCATCTCCTTCCTTTCCTTTTCAATCTTCCTTCCTTCCTTCCTTCCATTTCCATCTCCATCCCTTCCCCATCAATATCTCTCTCCTTCCTTTCCCCTTCATCTTCCCTCCTTCTCCATCTCCTTTCGCCTTCATTCTTCCTTCTTTCCATCTCCATCCCTTCCCCTTCAATCTCTCCTTCCTTCCCCCTTCAATCTCCTTCCTTGTCCATCTCCTTCCTTTCCCCTTCAATCTTCCTTCATTCCTTCCTTCCATTTCCATCTCCATCCCTTCCCCTTCAAACTCTCTCTCCTTCCTTTCCACTTCATCTTCCTTCCTTCTCCATCTCCTTTCCCCTTCAATCTTCCTTCCTCCCATCTCCATCCCTTCCCCTTCAATCTCTCTCTCCTTCCTTCCCCCTTCAATCTCCTTCCTTGTCCATCTCCTTCCTTTCCCCTTCAATCTTCCTTCCTTCCTTCCCCCTTCAATCTCCTTCCTTGTCCATCTCCTTCCTTTCCCCTTCAATCTTCCTTCCTTCCTTCCTTCCATTTCCATCTCCATCTCCATCCCTTCCCCTTCAATCTCTCTCTCCTTCCTTTCCCCTTCATCTTCCTTCCTTCTCCATCTCCTTTCCCCTTCAATCTTCCTTCCTCCCATCTCCATCCCTTCCCCTTCAATCTCTCTCCTACCTTCCTTCCCCCTTCAATCTCCTTTCTTGTCCATCTCTTTCCTTTCCCCTTCAAACTTCCTTCCTTCCTTCCATTTCCATCTCCATCTCCATCCCTTCCCCTTCACTCTCTCTCTCCTTCCTTTCCCCTTCATCTTCCTTCCTTCTCCATCTCCTTTCCCCTTCAATCTTCCTTCTTTCCATCTCCAGCCCTTCCCCTTCAATCTCTCTCTCCTTCTTTCCCCCTTCAATCTCCTTCCTTGTCCATCTCCTTCCTTTCCCCTTCAATCTTCCTTCCTACCTTCCCCCTTCAATCTCCTTCCTTGTCCATCTCCTTCCTTTCCCTTTCAATCTTCCTTCCTTCCTTCCTTCCATTTCCATCGCCATCTCCATCCCTTCCCCTTCAATCTCTCTCTCCTTCCTTTCCCCTTCATCTTCCTTCCTTATCCATCTCCTTTACCCTTCAATCTTCCTTCCTCCCATCTCCATCCCTTCCCCTTCAATCTCTCTCTCCTTCCTTCCCCGTTCAATCTCCTTCCTTGTCCATCTCCTTCCTTTCCCCGTCAATCTTCCTTCCTTCCATTTCCATCTCCATCCCTTCCCCTTCAATCTCTCTCTCCTTCCTTCCTTCTTTCCTACCTTCCTTCCTTCCTTCCCCTTCAATCTCCTTCCTTCTCCATCTCCTTCCTTTCCCCTTCATCTTCCTTCCTTCCCCATCTCCTTTCCCCTACAATCTTCCTTCCTTTCATCTCCATCCCTTCCCCTTCAATCTCTCTCTCCTTCCTTCCTTCCTTCCTTCCCCCTTTAATCTCCTTCCTTGTCCATCTCCTTCCTTTCCCCTTCAGTCTTCCTTCCTTCCTTCCATCTCCATCTCCATTCCTTCCCCTTCAATCTCTCTCCTTCCTTCCTTCTTTCCTTCCACCTTCCTTCCTTCCTTCCCCCTTCAATCTCCTTCCTTCTCCATCTTCTTCCTTTCCCCTTCAAACTTGCTTCCTTCCTTTCATCTCCATCTCCATCCCTTCCCCTTCAATCTCCTTCCTTCCTTCATTCCCCCTTCATCTTCCTTCCTTCTCCATCTCCTTTCCCCTTCAGTCTTCCTTCCTTCCATCTCCATCCCTTCCCCTTCAATCTCTCTCTCCTTCCTTTCTTCCCCCTTCAATCTCCTTCCTTCTCCATCTTCCTTCTTTCCCCTTCAATCGTCCTTCCTTCCTTCCATCTCCATCTCCATCCCTCTCCCTTCAATCTCTCTTTTCTTCCTTCCTTCCTTCCCCCTTCAATATCCTTCCTTCCTTCCTTCCTTCCCCCTTCAATCTTCCTTCCTTCCTTCCATCTCAATCTCCATCCCTTCCCCTTCAATCTCTCTCCTTCCTTCCTTCCTTCCCCCCTTCAATCTCCTTCCTTCCTTCCTTCCCCCTTCAATCTCCTTCTTTGTCCATCTCCTTCCTTTCCCCTTCAATCTTCTTTCCTTCCTTCCTTCCATTTCCATCTCCATCCTTTCCCCTTCAATCTCTCTCTTTCCTTTCCCCTTCATCTTCCTTCCTTCCATCTCCATCCCTTCCCCTTCAATCTCTTTCTCCTTCCTTCCTTCCTTCCCCCTTCAATCTCCTTCCTTGTCCATCTCCTTCCTTTCCCCTTCAATCTTCCTTCCTTCCTTCCTTCCCCTCCAATCTTCCTTCCTTCCATCTCTTCCCCTTCAATCTCACTCTCCTTCCTTCCTTCCCCCTTCAATCTCCTTCCTTGTCCATCTCCTTCCTTCCCCCTTCAATCTTCCTTCCTTCCTTCCATTTCCATTTCCATCTCCATCCCTTCCCCTTCAATCTCTCCTTCCTTCCCCCTTCAATCTCCTTTCGTGTCCATCTCCTTCCTTTCCCCTTCAATCTTCCTTCCTTCCTTCCATTTCCATCTCCATCCCTTCCCCTTCAATCTCTCTCTCCTTCCTTTCCCCTTCATCTTCCTTCCTTCTCCATCTCCTTTTCCCCTTCGATCTTCCTTCCTCCCATCTCCATCCCTTCCCCTTCAATCTCTCTCTCCTTCCTTCCTTCCCCCTTCAATCTCCTACCTTGTCCATCTCCTTCCTTTCCCCTTCAATCTTCCTTCCTTCCTTCCTTCCTTCCCCTTCAATCTCCTTTATTGTCCATCTCCTTCCTTTCCCCTTCAATCTTGCTTCCTTCCATTTCCATCTCCATCCCTTCCCCTTCAATCTCTCTCTCCTTCCTTCCTTCCTTCCCCCTTCAATCTCCTTCCTTGTCCATCTCCTTCCTTTCCCCTTCAATCTTCCTTCCTTCTTTCCTTCCCCTCCAATGTTCCTTCCTTCCATCTCTTCCCCTTCAATCTCACTCTCCTTCCTTCCTTCCCCCTTCAATCTCCTTCCTTGTCCATCTCCTTCCTCTCCCCTTCAATCTTGCTTCCTTCCATCTCCATCCCTTCCCCTTCAATCTCTCTCTCCTTCCTTCCTTCCTTCCTTCCTTCCCCCTTCAATCTCCTTCCTTCTCCATCTTCTTCCTTTCCCCTTCAATCGTCCTTCCTTCCTTCCATCTCCATCTCCATCCCTTCCCCTTCAATCTCTCTATCCTTCCTTCCTTCCTTCCCCCTTCAATCTCCTTCCTTCCTTCCTTCCCCCTTCAATCTCCTTCCTTGTCCATCTCCTTCCTTTCCCCTTCAATCTTCCTTCCTTCCTTCCATTTCCATCTCCATCTCCATCCCTTCCCCTTCCATCTCTCTCTCCTTCCTTTCCCCTTCATCTTCCTTCCTTCTCCATCTCCTTTCCCCTTCAATCTTCTTTCCTCCCATCTCCATCCCTTCCCCTTCAATCTCTCTCTCCTTCCTTCCTTCCCCCTTCAATCTCCTGCCTTGTCCATCTCCTTCCTTTCCCCTTCAATCTTCCTTCCTTCCTTCCTTCCCCCTTCAATCTCCTTCCTTGTCCATCTCCTTCCTTTCCCCTTCAATCTTCCTTCCTTCCTTCCATTTCCATCTCCATCTCCATCCCTTCCCCTTCCATCTCTCTCTCCTTCCTTTCCCCTTCATCTTCCTTCCTTCTCCATCTCCTTTCCCCTTCAATCTTCTTTCCTCCCATCTCCATCCCTTCCCCTTCAATCTCTCTCTCCTTCCTTCCTTCCCCCTTCAATCTCCTGCCTTGTCCATCTCCTTCCTTTCCCCTTCAATCTTCCTTCCTTCCTTCCTTCCCCCTTCAATCTCCTTCCTTGTCCATCTCCTTCCTTTCCCCTTCAATCTTCCTTCCTTCCTTCCATTTCCATCTCCATCTCCATCCCTTCCCCTTCAATCTCTCTCTCCTTCCTTTCCCCTTCATCTTCCTTCCTTCTCCATCTCCTTTCCCCTTCAATCTTCCTTCTTTCCATCTCCATCCCTTCCCCTTCAATCTCTCTCTCCTTCCTTCCCCCTTCAATCTCCTTCCTTGTCCATCTCCTTCCTTTCCCCTTCAATCTTCCTTCCTTCCTTCCCCCTTCAATCTCCTTCCTTGTCCATCTCCTTCCTTTCCCCTTCAATCTTCCTTCCTTCCTTCCTTCCATTTCCATCTCCATCTCCATCCCTTCCCCTTCAATCTTTCTCTCCTTCCTTCCCCCTTCAATCTCCTTCCTTGTCCATCTCCTTCCTTTCCCCGTCAATCTTCCTTCCTTCCTTCCATTTCCATCTCCATCCCTTCCCCTTCAATCTCTCTCTCCTTCCTTCCTTCTTTCCTTCCTTCCTTCCTTCCTTCCCCCTTCAATCTCCTTCCTTCTCCATCTCCATCCTTTCCCCTTCATCTTCCTTCCTTCTCCATCTCCTTTCCCCTACAATCTTCCTTCCTTTCATCTCCATCCCTTCCCCTTCAATCTCTCTCTCCTTCCTTCCTTCCTTCCCCCTTTAATCTCCTTCCTTGTCCATCTCCTTCCTTTCCCCTTCAGTCTTCCTTCCTTCCTTCCATCTCCATCTCCATTCCTTCCCCTTCAATCTCTCTCCTTCCTTCCTTCCTTCCTTCCTTCCTTCCTTCCTTCCTTCCTTCCACCTTCCTTCCTTCCTTCCACCTTCAATCTCCATCCTTCTCCATCTTCTTCCTTTCCCCTTCAAACTTGCTTCCTTCCTTTCATCTCCATCTCCATCCCTTCCCCTTCAATCTCCTTCCTTCCTTCCTTCCCCCTTCATTTTCCTTCCTTCTCCATCTCCTTTCGCCTTCAGTCTTCCTTCCTTCCTTCCCCCTTCATCTTCCTTCCTTCTCCATCTCCTTTCCCCTTCAGTCTTCCTTCCTTCCATCTCCATCCCTTCCCCTTCAATCTCTCTCTCCTTCCTTTCTTCCCCCTTCAATCTCCTTCCTTCTCCATCTTCTTCCTTTCCCCTTCAATCGTCCTTCCTTCCTTCCATCTCCATCTCCATCCCTTTCCTTTCAATCTCTCTCTTCTTCCTTCCTTCCTTCCCCCTTCAATCTCCTTCCTTCCTTCCTTCCTTCCCCCTTCAAACTTCCTTCCTTCCTTCCATCTCAATCTCCATCCCTTCCCCTTCAATCTCTCTCTCCTTCCTTCCTTCCCCCCTTCAATCTCCTTCCTTCCTTCCTTCCCCCTTCAATTTCCTTCCTTGTCCATCTCCTTCCTTTCCCCTTCAATCTTCTTTCCTTCCTTCCTTCCATTTCCATCTCCATCCTTTCCCCTTCAATCTCTCTCTTTCCTTTCCCCTTCATCTTCCTTCCTTCTCCATGTCCTTTCCCCTTCAATCTTTTTTCCTCCCATCTCCATCCCTTCCCCTTCAGTCTCTCTCTCCTTCCTTCCTTCCCCCTTCAATCTCCTTCCTTCTCCATCTTCTTCCTTTCCCCTTCAATCTTCCTTCCTTCCTTCCATCTCCATCTCCATCCCTTCCCCTTCAATCTCTCTCTCCTTCCTTCCTTCCTTCCCCGTATAATCTCCTTCCTTCCTTCCTTTCCCCTTCAATCTTCCTTCCTTCCTTCCTTCCATCTCCATCTCCATCCCTTCCCCTTCAATCTCTCTCTCCTTCCTTCCTTCCTTCCCCCTTCAATCTCCTTCCTTCCTTCCTTCCCCCTTCAATCTCCTTCCTTGTCCATCTCCTTCCTTTCCCCTTCAATCTTCCTTCCTTCCTTCCATTTCCATCTCCATCCCTTCCCCTTCAATCTCTCTCTCCTTCCTTCCCCCTTCAATCTCCTTCCTTGTCCATCTCCTTCCTTTCCCCTTCAATCTTCCTTCCTTCCTTCCCCCTTCAATCTCCTTCCTTGTCCATCTCCTTCCTTTCCCCTTCAATCTTCCTTCCTTCCTTCCTTCCATTTCCATCTCCATCTCCATCCCTTCCCCTTCAATCTCTCTCTCCTTCCTTTCCCCTTCATCTTCCTTCCTTCTCCATCTGCTTTCCCCTTCAATCTTCCTTCCTCCCATCTCCATCCCTTCCCCTTCAATCTCTCTCTCCTTCCTTCCCCCTTCAATCTCCTTCCTTGTCCATCTCCTTCCTTTCCCCGTCAATCTTCCTTGCTTCCTTCCTTCCATTTCCATCTCCATCCCTTCCCCTTCAATCTCTCTCTCCTTCCTTCCTTCTTTCCTTCCTTCCTTCCTTCCCCCTTCAATCTCCTTCCTTCTCCATCTCCTTCCTTTCCCCTTCATCTTCCTTCCTTCTCCATCTCCTTTCCCCTTCATCTTTCTTCCTTCCCCATCTCCTTTCCCCTACAATCTTCCTTCCTTTCATCTCCATCCCTTCCCCTTCAATCTCTCTCTCCTTGCTTCCTTCCTTCCTTCCCCCTTTAATCTTCCTTCCTTCATTCCATTTCCATCTCCATCCCTTCCCCTTCAATCTCTCTCTCCTTCCTTTCCCCTTCATTTTCCTTACTTGTCCATCTCCTTCCTTTCCCCTTCAATCTTCCTTCCTTCCTTCCTTCCTTCCTTCCCCTTCAATCTCCTTCCTTGTCCATCTCCTTCCTTTCCCCTTCAATGTTCCTTCCTTCCTTCCATTTCCATCTCCATCCCTTCCCCTTCAATCTCTCTCTCCTTCCTTCCTTCTTTCCTTCCTTCCTTCCTTCCTTCCCCCTTCAATCTCCTTCCTTCTCCATCTCCATCCTTTCCCTTTCATCTTCCTTCCTTCTCCATCTCCTTTCCCCTACAATCTTCCTTCCTTTCATCTCCATCCCTTCCCCTTCAATCTCTCTCTCCTTCCTTCCTTCCTTCCCCTTTTAATCTCCTTCCTTGTCCATCTCCTTCCTTTCCCCTTCAGTCTTCCTTCCTTCCTTCCATCTCCATCTCCATTCCTTCCCCTTCAATCTCTCTCCTTCCTTCCTTCCTTCCTTCCTTCCTTCCTTCCTTCCACCTTCCTTCCTTCCTTCCACCTTCAATCTCCATCCTTCTCCATCTTCTTCCTTTCCCCTTCAAACTTGCTTCCTTCCTTTCATCTCCATCTCCATCCCTTCCCCTTCAATCTCCTTCCTTCCTTCCTTCCCCCTTCATTTTCCTTCCTTCTCCATCTCCTTTCGCCTTCAGTCTTCCTTCCTTCCTTCCCCCTTCATCTTCCTTCCTTCTCCATCTCCTTTCCCCTTCAGTCTTCCTTCCTTCCATCTCCATCCCTTCCCCTTCAATCTCTCTCTCCTTCCTTTCTTCCCCCTTCAATCTCCTTCCTTCTCCATCTTCTTCCTTTCCCCTTCAATCGTCCTTCCTTCCTTCCATCTCCATCTCCATCCCTTTCCTTTCAATCTCTCTCTTCTTCCTTCCTTCCTTCCCCCTTCAATCTCCTTCCTTCCTTCCTTCCTTCCCCCTTCAAACTTCCTTCCTTCCTTCCATCTCAATCTCCATCCCTTCCCCTTCAATCTCTCTCTCCTTCCTTCCTTCCCCCCTTCAATCTCCTTCCTTCCTTCCTTCCCCCTTCAATCTCCTTCCTTCTCCATCTTCTTCCTTTCCCCTTCAATCTTCCTTCCTTCCTTCCATCTCCATCTCCATCCCTTCCCCTTCAATCTCTCTCTCCTTCCTTCCTTCCTTCCCCGTATAATCTCCTTCCTTCCTTCCTTTCCCCTTCAATCTTCCTTCCTTCCTTCCTTCCATCTCCATCTCCATCCCTTCCCCTTCAATCTCTCTCTCCTTCCTTCCTTCCTTCCCCCTTCAATCTCCTTCCTTCCTTCCTTCCCCCTTCAATCTCCTTCCTTGTCCATCTCCTTCCTTTCCCCTTCAATCTCCTTCCTTGTCCATCTCCTTCCTTTCCCCTTCAATCTTCCTTCCTTCCTTCCTTCCATTTCCATCTCCATCTCCATCCCTTCCCCTTCAATCTCTCTCTCCTTCCTTTCCCCTTCATCTTCCTTCCTTCTCCATCTGCTTTCCCCTTCAATCTTCCTTCCTCCCATCTCCATCCCTTCCCCTTCAATCTCTCTCTCCTTCCTTCCCCCTTCAATCTCCTTCCTTGTCCATCTCCTTCCTTTCCCCGTCAATCTTCCTTGCTTCCTTCCTTCCATTTCCATCTCCATCCCTTCCCCTTCAATCTCTCTCTCCTTCCTTCCTTCTTTCCTTCCTTCCTTCCTTCCCCCTTCAATCTCCTTCCTTCTCCATCTCCTTCCTTTCCCCTTCATCTTCCTTCCTTCTCCATCTCCTTTCCCCTTCATCTTTCTTCCTTCCCCATCTCCTTTCCCCTACAATCTTCCTTCCTTTCATCTCCATCCCTTCCCCTTCAATCTCTCTCTCCTTGCTTCCTTCCTTCCTACCCCCTTTAATCTTCCTTCCTTCATTCCATTTCCATCTCCATCCCTTCCCCTTCAATCTCTCTCTCCTTCCTTTCCCCTTCATTTTCCTTACTTGTCCATCTCCTTCCTTTCCCCTTCAATCTTCCTTCCTTCCTTCCTTCCTTCCCCTTCAATCTCCTTCCTTGTCCATCTCCTTACTTTCACCTTCAATGTTCCTTCCTTCCTTCCATTTCCATCTCCATCCCTTCCCCTTCAATCTCTCTCTCCTTCCTTCCTTCCTTCCTTCCCCCCTCAATCTCCTTCCGTCCTTCCTTCCCCCTTCAATCTCCTTCCTTGTCCATCTCCTTCCTTTCCCCTTCAATCTTCCTTCCTTCCTTCCATTTCCATTTCCATTTCCATCTCCATCCCTTCCCCTTCAATCTCTCTCTCCTTCCTTTCCCCTTCATCTTCCTTCCTTCTCCATCTCCTTTCTCCTTCAATCTTCCTTCTTTCCATCTCCATCCCTTCCCCTTCAATCTCTCTCTCCTTCCTTCCCCCTTCAATCTCCTTCCGTGTCCATCTCCTTCCTTTCCTTTTCAATCTTCCTTCCTTCCTTCCTTCCATTTCCATTTCCATCCCTTCCCCATCAATATCTCTCTCCTTCCATTCCCCTTCATCTTCCTTCCTTCTCCATCTCCTTTCCCCTTCAATCTTCCTTCTTTGCATCTCCATCCCTTCCCCTTCAATCTCTCCTTCCTTCCCCCTTCAATCTCCTTCCTTGTCCATCTCCTTCCTTTCCCCTTCAATCTTGCTTCCTTCCATCTCCATCCCTTCCCCTTCAATCTCTCTCTCCTTCCTTCCTTCCTTCCTTCCTTCCCCTTTTAATCACCTTCCTTGTCCATCTCCTTCCTTTCCCCTTCAATCGTCCTTCCTTCCGTCCATCTCCATCTCCATCCCTTCCCCTTCAATCTCTCTCCTTCCTTTCCCCTTAATCTTCCTTCCTTCTCCATCTCCTTTCCCCTTCAATCTTCCTTCCTCCCATCTCCATCCCTTCCCCTTCAATCTCTCCTTCCTTCCCCCTTCAATCTCCTTCTTTGTCCATCTCCTTCCTTTCCCCTTCAATCTTGCTTCCTTCCATCTCCATCCCTTCCCCTTCAATCTCTCTCTCCTTCCTTCCTTCCTTCCCCATTCAATCTCCTTCCTTGTCCATCTCCTTCCTTTCCCCTTCAATCTTCCTTCCTTCCTTCCATTTCCATCTCCATCTCCATCCCTTCCCCTTCAATCTCTCTCTCCTTCCTTCCTTCCTTCCCCCTTCAATCTCCTTCCTTCCTTCCTTCCTTCCCCCTTCAATCTCCTTCCTTCCTTCCTTCCTTCCCCCTTCAAACTTCCTTCCTTCCTTCCATCTCAATCTCCATCCCTTCCCCTTCAATCTCTCTCTCCTTCCTTCCTTCCCCCCTTCAATCTCCTTCCTTCCTTCCTTCCCCCTTCAATCTCCTTCCTTGTCCATCTCCTTCCTTTCCCCTTCAATCTTCTTTCCTTCCTTCCTTCCATTTCCATCTCCATCCTTTCCCCTTCAATCTCTCTCTTTCCTTTCCCCTTCATCTTCCTTCCTTCTCCATGTCCTTTCCCCTTCAATCTTTTTTCCTCCCATCTCCATCCCTTCCCCTTCAGTCTCTCTCTCCTTCCTTCCTTCCCCCTTCAATCTCCTTCCTTCTCCATCTTCTTCCTTTCCCCTTCAATCTTCCTTCCTTCCTTCCATCTCCATCTCCATCCCTTCCCCTTCAATCTCTCTCTCCTTCCTTCCTTCCTTCCCCGTATAATCTCCTTCCTTCCTTCCTTTCCCCTTCAATCTTCCTTCCTTCCTTCCTTCCATCTCCATCTCCATCCCTTCCCCTTCAATCTCTCTCTCCTTCCTTCCTTCCTTCCCCCTTCAATCTCCTTCCTTCCTTCCTTCCCCCTTCAATCTCCTTCCTTGTCCATCTCCTTCCTTTCCCCTTCAATCTTCCTTCCTTCCTTCCCCCTTCAATCTCCTTCCTTGTCCATCTCCTTCCTTTCCCCTTCAATCTTCCTTCCTTCCTTCCTTCCTTCCATTTCCATCTCCATCTCCATCCCTTCCCCTTCAATCTCTCTCTCCTTCCTTTCCCCTTCATCTTCCTTCCTTCTCCATCTGCTTTCCCCTTCAATCTTCCTTCCTCCCATCTCCATCCCTTCCCCTTCAATCTCTCTCTCCTTCCTTCCCCCTTCAATCTCCTTCCTTGTCCATCTCCTTCCTTTCCCCGTCAATCTTCCTTGCTTCCTTCCTTCCATTTCCATCTCCATCCCTTCCCCTTCAATCTCTCTCTCCTTCCTTCCTTCTTTCCTTCCTTCCTTCGTTCCCCCTTCAATCTCCTTCCTTCTCCATCTCCTTCCTTTCCCCTTCATCTTCCTTCCTTCTCCATCTCCTTTCCCCTTCATCTTTCTTCCTTCCCCATCTCCTTTCCCCTACAATCTTCCTTCCTTTCATCTCCATCCCTTCCCCTTCAATCTCTCTCTCCTTGCTTCCTTCCTTCCTACCCCCTTTAATCTTCCTTCCTTCATTCCATTTCCATCTCCATCCCTTCCCCTTCAATCTCTCTCTCCTTCCTTTCCCCTTCATTTTCCTTACTTGTCCATCTCCTTCCTTTCCCCTTCAATCTTCCTTCCTTCCTTCCTTCCTTCCCCTTCAATCTCCTTCCTTGTCCATCTCCTTACTTTCACCTTCAATGTTCCTTCCTTCCTTCCATTTCCATCTCCATCCCTTCCCCTTCAATCTCTCTCTCCTTCCTTCCTTCCTTCCTTCCCCCCTCAATCTCCTTCCGTCCTTCCTTCCCCCTTCAATCTCCTTCCTTGTCCATCTCCTTCCTTTCCCCTTCAATCTTCCTTCCTTCCTTCCATTTCCATTTCCATTTCCATCTCCATCCCTTCCCCTTCAATCTCTCTCTCCTTCCTTTCCCCTTCATCTTCCTTCCTTCTCCATCTCCTTTCTCCTTCAATCTTCCTTCTTTCCATCTCCATCCCTTCCCCTTCAATCTCTCTCTCCTTCCTTCCCCCTTCAATCTCCTTCCGTGTCCATCTCCTTCCTTTCCTTTTCAATCTTCCTTCCTTCCTTCCTTCCATTTCCATTTCCATCCCTTCCCCATCAATATCTCTCTCCTTCCATTCCCCTTCATCTTCCTTCCTTCTCCATCTCCTTTCCCCTTCAATCTTCCTTCTTTGCATCTCCATCCCTTCCCCTTCAATCTCTCCTTCCTTCCCCCTTCAATCTCCTTCCTTGTCCATCTCCTTCCTTTCCCCTTCAATCTTGCTTCCTTCCATCTCCATCCCTTCCCCTTCAATCTCTCTCTCCTTCCTTCCTTCCTTCCTTCCTTCCCCTTTTAATCACCTTCCTTGCCCATCTCCTTCCTTTCCCCTTCAATCGTCCTTCCTTCCGTCCATCTCCATCTCCATCCCTTCCCCTTCAATCTCTCTCCTTCCTTTCCCCTTAATCTTCCTTCCTTCTCCATCTCCTTTCCCCTTCAATCTTCCTTCCTCCCATCTCCATCCCTTCCCCTTCAATCTCTCCTTCCTTCCCCCTTCAATCTCCTTCTTTGTCCATCTCCTTCCTTTCCCCTTCAATCTTGCTTCCTTCCATCTCCATCCCTTCCCCTTCAATCTCTCTCTCCTTCCTTCCTTCCTTCCCCATTCAATCTCCTTCCTTGTCCATCTCCTTCCTTTCCCCTTCAATCTTCCTTCCTTCCTTCCATTTCCATCTCCATCTCCATCCCTTCCCCTTCAATCTCTCTCTCCTTCCTTCCTTCCTTCCCCCTTCAATCTCCTTCCTTCCTTCCTTCCTTCCCCCTTCAATCTCCTTCCTTGTCCATCTCCTTCCTTTCCCCTTCAATCTTGCTTCCTTCCTTCCTTCCCCTCCAATCTTCCTTCCTTCCATCTCTTCCCCTTCAATCTCTCTCTCCTTCCTTCCTTCCCCCTTCAATCTCCTTCCTTGTCCATCTCCTTCCTTTCCCCTTCAATCTTGCTTCCTTCCATCTCCATCCCTTCCCCTTCAATCTCTCTCTCCTTCCTTCCTTCCTTCCCCCTTCAATCTCCTTCCTTCTCCATCTTCTTCCTTTCCCCTTGAATCGTCCTTCCTTCCTTCCATCTCCATCTCCATCCCTTCCCCTTCAATCTCTCTCTCCTTCCTTCCTTCCTTCCCCTTCAATCTCCTTCCTTCCTTCCTTCCCCCTTCAATCTCCTTCCTTGTCCATCTCCTTCCTTTCCCCTTCAATCTTCCTTCCTTCCTTCCTTCCTTCCCCTTCAATCTCCTTCCTTGTCCATCTCCTTCCTTTCCCCTTCAATCTTCCTTCCGTCCTTCCATTTCCATCTCCATCTCCATCCCTTCCCCTTCAATCTCTCTCTCCTTCCTTTCCCCTTAATCTTCCTTCCTTCTCCATCTCCTTTCTCCTTCAATCTTCCTTCTTTCCATCTCCATCCCTTCCCCTTCAATCTCTCTCTCCTTCCTTCCCCCTTCAATCTCCTTCCGTGTCAATCTCCTTCCTTTCCCCTTCAATATTCCTTCCTTCCTTCCCCCTTCAATCTCCTTCCTTGTCCATCTCCTTCCTTTCCTTTTCAATCTTCCTTCCTTCCTTCCTTCCATTTCCATCTCCATCCCTTCCCCATCAATATCTCTCTCCTTCCTTTCCCCTTCATCTTCCCTCCTTCTCCATCTCCTTTCGCCTTCATTCTTCCTTCTTTCCATCTCCATCCCTTCCCCTTCAATCTCTCCTTCCTTCCCCCTTCAATCTCCTTCCTTGTCCATCTCCTTCCTTTCCCCTTCAATCTTCCTTCATTCCTTCCTTCCATTTCCATCTCCATCCCTTCCCCTTCAAACTCTCTCTCCTTCCTTTCCCCTTCATCTTCCTTCCTTCTCCATCTCCTTTCCTCTTCAATCTTCCTTCCTCCCATCTCCATCCCTTCCCCTTCAATCTCTCTCTCCTTCCTTCCTTCCCCCTTCAATCTCCTGCCTTGTCCATCTCCTTCCTTTCCCCTTCAATCTTCCTTCCTTCCTTCCTTCCCCCTTCAATCTCCTTCCTTGTCCATCTCCTTCCTTTCCCCTTCAATCTTCCTTCCTTCCTTCCATTTCCATCTCCATCTCCATCCCTTCCCCTTCAATCTCTCTCTCCTTCCTTCCCCCTTCAATCTCCTTCCTTGTCCATCTCCTTCCTTTCCCCGTCAATCTTCCTTCCTTCCTTCCATTTCCATCTCCATCCCTTCCCCTTCAATCTCTCTCTCCTTCCTTCCTTCTTTCCTTCCTTCCTTCCTTCCTTCCCCCTTCAATCTCCTTCCTTCTCCATCTCCATCCTTTCCCTTTCATCTTCCTTCCTTCTCCATCTCCTTTCCCCTACAATCTTCCTTCCTTTCATCTCCATCCCTTCCCCTTCAATCTCTCTCTCCTTCCTTCCTTCCTTCCCCTTTTAATCTCCTTCCTTGTCCATCTCCTTCCTTTCCCCTTCAGTCTTCCTTCCTTCCTTCCATCTCCATCTCCATTCCTTCCCCTTCAATCTCTCTCCTTCCTTCCTTCCTTCCTTCCTTCCTTCCTTCCTTCCTTCCTTCCTTCCACCTTCCTTCCTTCCTTCCACCTTCAATCTCCATCCTTCTCCATCTTCTTCCTTTCCCCTTCAAACTTGCTTCCTTCCTTTCATCTCCATCTCCATCCCTTCCCCTTCAATCTCCTTCCTTCCTTCCTTCCCCCTTCATTTTCCTTCCTTCTCCATCTCCTTTCGCCTTCAGTCTTCCTTCCTTCCTTCCCCCTTCATCTTCCTTCCTTCTCCATCTCCTTTCCCCTTCAGTCTTCCTTCCTTCCATCTCCATCCCTTCCCCTTCAATCTCTCTCTCCTTCCTTTCTTCCCCCTTCAATCTCCTTCCTTCTCCATCTTCTTCCTTTCCCCTTCAATCGTCCTTCCTTCCTTCCATCTCCATCTCCATCCCTTTCCTTTCAATCTCTCTCTTCTTCCTTCCTTCCTTCCCCCTTCAATCTCCTTCCTTCCTTCCTTCCTTCCCCCTTCAAACTTCCTTCCTTCCTTCCATCTCAATCTCCATCCCTTCCCCTTCAATCTCTCTCTCCTTCCTTCCTTCCCCCCTTCAATCTCCTTCCTTCCTTCCTTCCCCCTTCAATTTCCTTCCTTGTCCATCTCCTTCCTTTCCCCTTCAATCTTCTTTCCTTCCTTCCTTCCATTTCCATCTCCATCCTTTCCCCTTCAATCTCTCTCTTTCCTTTCCCCTTCATCTTCCTTCCTTCTCCATGTCCTTTCCCCTTCAATCTTTTTTCCTCCCATCTCCATCCCTTCCCCTTCAGTCTCTCTCTCCTTCCTTCCTTCCCCCTTCAATCTCCTTCCTTCTCCATCTTCTTCCTTTCCCCTTCAATCTTCCTTCCTTCCTTCCATCTCCATCTCCATCCCTTCCCCTTCAATCTCTCTCTCCTTCCTTCCTTCCTTCCCCGTATAATCTCCTTCCTTCCTTCCTTTCCCCTTCAATCTTCCTTCCTTCCTTCCTTCCATCTCCATCTCCATCCCTTCCCCTTCAATCTCTCTCTCCTTCCTTCCTTCCTTCCCCCTTCAATCTCCTTCCTTCCTTCCTTCCCCCTTCAATCTCCTTCCTTGTCCATCTCCTTCCTTTCCCCTTCAATCTTCCTTCCTTCCTTCCATTTCCATCTCCATCCCTTCCCCTTCAATCTCTCTCTCCTTCCTTCCCCCTTCAATCTCCTTCCTTGTCCATCTCCTTCCTTTCCCCTTCAATCTTCCTTCCTTCCTTCCCCCTTCAATCTCCTTCCTTGTCCATCTCCTTCCTTTCCCCTTCAATCTTCCTTCCTTCCTTCCTTCCATTTCCATCTCCATCCCTTCCCCTTCAATCTCTCTCTCCTTCCTTTCCCCTTCATCTTCCTTCCTTCTCCATCTGCTTTCCCCTTCAATCTTCCTTCCTCCCATCTCCATCCCTTCCCCTTCAATCTCTCTCTCCTTCCTTCCCCCTTCAATCTCCTTCCTTGTCCATCTCCTTCCTTTCCCCGTCAATCTTCCTTGCTTCCTTCCTTCCATTTCCATCTCCATCCCTTCCCCTTCAATCTCTCTCTCCTTCCTTCCTTCTTTCCTTCCTTCCTTCCTTCCCCCTTCAATCTCCTTCCTTCTCCATCTCCTTCCTGTCCCCTTCATCTTCCTTCCTTCTCCATCTCCTTTCCCCTTCATCTTTCTTCCTTCCCCATCTCCTTTCCCCTACAATCTTCCTTCCTTTCATCTCCATCCCTTCCCCTTCAATCTCTCTCTCCTTGCTTCCTTCCTTCCTTCCCCCTTTAATCTTCCTTCCTTCATTCCATTTCCATCTCCATCCCTTCCCCTTCAATCTCTCTCTCCTTCCTTTCCCCTTCATTTTCCTTACTTGTCCATCTCCTTCCTTTCCCCTTCAATCTTCCTTCCTTCCTTCCTTCCTTCCTTCCCCTTCAATCTCCTTCCTTGTCCATCTCCTTCCTTTCCCCTTCAATGTTCCTTCCTTCCTTCCATTTCCATCTCCATCCCTTCCCCTTCAATCTCTCTCTCCTTCCTTCCTTCTTTCCTTCCTTCCTTCCTTCCTTCCCCCTTCAATCTCCTTCCTTCTCCATCTCCATCCTTTCCCTTTCATCTTCCTTCCTTCTCCATCTCCTTTCCCCTACAATCTTCCTTCCTTTCATCTCCATCCCTTCCCCTTCAATCTCTCTCTCCTTCCTTCCTTCCTTCCCCTTTTAATCTCCTTCCTTGTCCATCTCCTTCCTTTCCCCTTCAGTCTTCCTTCCTTCCTTCCATCTCCATCTCCATTCCTTCCCCTTCAATCTCTCTCCTTCCTTCCTTCCTTCCTTCCTTCCTTCCTTCCTTCCACCTTCCTTCCTTCCTTCCACCTTCAATCTCCATCCTTCTCCATCTTCTTCCTTTCCCCTTCAAACTTGCTTCCTTCCTTTCATCTCCATCTCCATCCCTTCCCCTTCAATCTCCTTCCTTCCTTCCTTCCCCCTTCATTTTCCTTCCTTCTCCATCTCCTTTCGCCTTCAGTCTTCCTTCCTTCCTTCCCCCTTCATCTTCCTTCCTTCTCCATCTCCTTTCCCCTTCAGTCTTCCTTCCTTCCATCTCCATCCCTTCCCCTTCAATCTCTCTCTCCTTCCTTTCTTCCCCCTTCAATCTCCTTCCTTCTCCATCTTCTTCCTTTCCCCTTCAATCGTCCTTCCTTCCTTCCATCTCCATCTCCATCCCTTTCCTTTCAATCTCTCTCTTCTTCCTTCCTTCCTTCCCCCTTCAATCTCCTTCCTTCCTTCCTTCCTTCCCCCTTCAAACTTCCTTCCTTCCTTCCATCTCAATCTCCATCCCTTCCCCTTCAATCTCTCTCTCCTTCCTTCCTTCCCCCCTTCAATCTCCTTCCTTCCTTCCTTCCCCCTTCAATCTCCTTCCTTGTCCATCTCCTTCCTTTCCCCTTCAATCTTCTTTCCTTCCTTCCTTCCATTTCCATCTCCATCCTTTCCCCTTCAATCTCTCTCTTTCCTTTCCCCTTCATCTTCCTTCCTTCTCCATGTCCTTTCCCCTTCAATCTTTTTTCCTCCCATCTCCATCCCTTCCCCTTCAGTCTCTCTCTCCTTCCTTCCTTCCCCCTTCAATCTCCTTCCTTCTCCATCTTCTTCCTTTCCCCTTCAATCTTCCTTCCTTCCTTCCATCTCCATCTCCATCCCTTCCCCTTCAATCTCTCTCTCCTTCCTTCCTTCCTTCCCCGTATAATCTCCTTCCTTCCTTCCTTTCCCCTTCAATCTTCCTTCCTTCCTTCCTTCCATCTCCATCTCCATCCCTTCCCCTTCAATCTCTCTCTCCTTCCTTCCTTCCTTCCCCCTTCAATCTCCTTCCTTCCTTCCTTCCCCCTTCAATCTCCTTCCTTGTCCATCTCCTTCCTTTCCCCTTCAATCTCCTTCCTTGTCCATCTCCTTCCTTTCCCCTTCAATCTTCCTTCCTTCCTTCCTTCCATTTCCATCTCCATCTCCATCCCTTCCCCTTCAATCTCTCTCTCCTTCCTTTCCCCTTCATCTTCCTTCCTTCTCCATCTGCTTTCCCCTTCAATCTTCCTTCCTCCCATCTCCATCCCTTCCCCTTCAATCTCTCTCTCCTTCCTTCCCCCTTCAATCTCCTTCCTTGTCCATCTCCTTCCTTTCCCCGTCAATCTTCCTTGCTTCCTTCCTTCCATTTCCATCTCCATCCCTTCCCCTTCAATCTCTCTCTCCTTCCTTCCTTCTTTCCTTCCTTCCTTCCTTCCCCCTTCAATCTCCTTCCTTCTCCATCTCCTTCCTTTCCCCTTCATCTTCCTTCCTTCTCCATCTCCTTTCCCCTTCATCTTTCTTCCTTCCCCATCTCCTTTCCCCTACAATCTTCCTTCCTTTCATCTCCATCCCTTCCCCTTCAATCTCTCTCTCCTTGCTTCCTTCCTTCCTACCCCCTTTAATCTTCCTTCCTTCATTCCATTTCCATCTCCATCCCTTCCCCTTCAATCTCTCTCTCCTTCCTTTCCCCTTCATTTTCCTTACTTGTCCATCTCCTTCCTTTCCCCTTCAATCTTCCTTCCTTCCTTCCTTCCTTCCCCTTCAATCTCCTTCCTTGTCCATCTCCTTACTTTCACCTTCAATGTTCCTTCCTTCCTTCCATTTCCATCTCCATCCCTTCCCCTTCAATCTCTCTCTCCTTCCTTCCTTCCTTCCTTCCCCCCTCAATCTCCTTCCGTCCTTCCTTCCCCCTTCAATCTCCTTCCTTGTCCATCTCCTTCCTTTCCCCTTCAATCTTCCTTCCTTCCTTCCATTTCCATTTCCATTTCCATCTCCATCCCTTCCCCTTCAATCTCTCTCTCCTTCCTTTCCCCTTCATCTTCCTTCCTTCTCCATCTCCTTTCTCCTTCAATCTTCCTTCTTTCCATCTCCATCCCTTCCCCTTCAATCTCTCTCTCCTTCCTTCCCCCTTCAATCTCCTTCCGTGTCCATCTCCTTCCTTTCCTTTTCAATCTTCCTTCCTTCCTTCCTTCCATTTCCATTTCCATCCCTTCCCCATCAATATCTCTCTCCTTCCATTCCCCTTCATCTTCCTTCCTTCTCCATCTCCTTTCCCCTTCAATCTTCCTTCTTTGCATCTCCATCCCTTCCCCTTCAATCTCTCCTTCCTTCCCCCTTCAATCTCCTTCCTTGTCCATCTCCTTCCTTTCCCCTTCAATCTTGCTTCCTTCCATCTCCATCCCTTCCCCTTCAATCTCTCTCTCCTTCCTTCCTTCCTTCCTTCCTTCCCCTTTTAATCACCTTCCTTGTCCATCTCCTTCCTTTCCCCTTCAATCGTCCTTCCTTCCGTCCATCTCCATCTCCATCCCTTCCCCTTCAATCTCTCTCCTTCCTTTCCCCTTAATCTTCCTTCCTTCTCCATCTCCTTTCCCCTTCAATCTTCCTTCCTCCCATCTCCATCCCTTCCCCTTCAATCTCTCCTTCCTTCCCCCTTCAATCTCCTTCTTTGTCCATCTCCTTCCTTTCCCCTTCAATCTTGCTTCCTTCCATCTCCATCCCTTCCCCTTCAATCTCTCTCTCCTTCCTTCCTTCCTTCCCCATTCAATCTCCTTCCTTGTCCATCTCCTTCCTTTCCCCTTCAATCTTCCTTCCTTCCTTCCATTTCCATCTCCATCTCCATCCCTTCCCCTTCAATCTCTCTCTCCTTCCTTCCTTCCTTCCCCCTTCAATCTCCTTCCTTCCTTCCTTCCTTCCCCCTTCAATCTCCTTCCTTCCTTCCTTCCTTCCCCCTTCAAACTTCCTTCCTTCCTTCCATCTCAATCTCCATCCCTTCCCCTTCAATCTCTCTCTCCTTCCTTCCTTCCCCCCTTCAATCTCCTTCCTTCCTTCCTTCCCCCTTCAATCTCCTTCCTTGTCCATCTCCTTCCTTTCCCCTTCAATCTTCTTTCCTTCCTTCCTTCCATTTCCATCTCCATCCTTTCCCCTTCAATCTCTCTCTTTCCTTTCCCCTTCATCTTCCTTCCTTCTCCATGTCCTTTCCCCTTCAATCTTTTTTCCTCCCATCTCCATCCCTTCCCCTTCAGTCTCTCTCTCCTTCCTTCCTTCCCCCTTCAATCTCCTTCCTTCTCCATCTTCTTCCTTTCCCCTTCAATCTTCCTTCCTTCCTTCCATCTCCATCTCCATCCCTTCCCCTTCAATCTCTCTCTCCTTCCTTCCTTCCTTCCCCGTATAATCTCCTTCCTTCCTTCCTTTCCCCTTCAATCTTCCTTCCTTCCTTCCTTCCATCTCCATCTCCATCCCTTCCCCTTCAATCTCTCTCTCCTTCCTTCCTTCCTTCCCCCTTCAATCTCCTTCCTTCCTTCCTTCCCCCTTCAATCTCCTTCCTTGTCCATCTCCTTCCTTTCCCCTTCAATCTTCCTTCCTTCCTTCCCCCTTCAATCTCCTTCCTTGTCCATCTCCTTCCTTTCCCCTTCAATCTTCCTTCCTTCCTTCCTTCCTTCCATTTCCATCTCCATCTCCATCCCTTCCCCTTCAATCTCTCTCTCCTTCCTTTCCCCTTCATCTTCCTTCCTTCTCCATCTGCTTTCCCCTTCAATCTTCCTTCCTCCCATCTCCATCCCTTCCCCTTCAATCTCTCTCTCCTTCCTTCCCCCTTCAATCTCCTTCCTTGTCCATCTCCTTCCTTTCCCCGTCAATCTTCCTTGCTTCCTTCCTTCCATTTCCATCTCCATCCCTTCCCCTTCAATCTCTCTCTCCTTCCTTCCTTCTTTCCTTCCTTCCTTCGTTCCCCCTTCAATCTCCTTCCTTCTCCATCTCCTTCCTTTCCCCTTCATCTTCCTTCCTTCTCCATCTCCTTTCCCCTTCATCTTTCTTCCTTCCCCATCTCCTTTCCCCTACAATCTTCCTTCCTTTCATCTCCATCCCTTCCCCTTCAATCTCTCTCTCCTTGCTTCCTTCCTTCCTACCCCCTTTAATCTTCCTTCCTTCATTCCATTTCCATCTCCATCCCTTCCCCTTCAATCTCTCTCTCCTTCCTTTCCCCTTCATTTTCCTTACTTGTCCATCTCCTTCCTTTCCCCTTCAATCTTCCTTCCTTCCTTCCTTCCTTCCCCTTCAATCTCCTTCCTTGTCCATCTCCTTACTTTCACCTTCAATGTTCCTTCCTTCCTTCCATTTCCATCTCCATCCCTTCCCCTTCAATCTCTCTCTCCTTCCTTCCTTCCTTCCTTCCCCCCTCAATCTCCTTCCGTCCTTCCTTCCCCCTTCAATCTCCTTCCTTGTCCATCTCCTTCCTTTCCCCTTCAATCTTCCTTCCTTCCTTCCATTTCCATTTCCATTTCCATCTCCATCCCTTCCCCTTCAATCTCTCTCTCCTTCCTTTCCCCTTCATCTTCCTTCCTTCTCCATCTCCTTTCTCCTTCAATCTTCCTTCTTTCCATCTCCATCCCTTCCCCTTCAATCTCTCTCTCCTTCCTTCCCCCTTCAATCTCCTTCCGTGTCCATCTCCTTCCTTTCCTTTTCAATCTTCCTTCCTTCCTTCCTTCCATTTCCATTTCCATCCCTTCCCCATCAATATCTCTCTCCTTCCATTCCCCTTCATCTTCCTTCCTTCTCCATCTCCTTTCCCCTTCAATCTTCCTTCTTTGCATCTCCATCCCTTCCCCTTCAATCTCTCCTTCCTTCCCCCTTCAATCTCCTTCCTTGTCCATCTCCTTCCTTTCCCCTTCAATCTTGCTTCCTTCCATCTCCATCCCTTCCCCTTCAATCTCTCTCTCCTTCCTTCCTTCCTTCCTTCCTTCCCCTTTTAATCACCTTCCTTGCCCATCTCCTTCCTTTCCCCTTCAATCGTCCTTCCTTCCGTCCATCTCCATCTCCATCCCTTCCCCTTCAATCTCTCTCCTTCCTTTCCCCTTAATCTTCCTTCCTTCTCCATCTCCTTTCCCCTTCAATCTTCCTTCCTCCCATCTCCATCCCTTCCCCTTCAATCTCTCCTTCCTTCCCCCTTCAATCTCCTTCTTTGTCCATCTCCTTCCTTTCCCCTTCAATCTTGCTTCCTTCCATCTCCATCCCTTCCCCTTCAATCTCTCTCTCCTTCCTTCCTTCCTTCCCCATTCAATCTCCTTCCTTGTCCATCTCCTTCCTTTCCCCTTCAATCTTCCTTCCTTCCTTCCATTTCCATCTCCATCTCCATCCCTTCCCCTTCAATCTCTCTCTCCTTCCTTCCTTCCTTCCCCCTTCAATCTCCTTCCTTCCTTCCTTCCTTCCCCCTTCAATCTCCTTCCTTGTCCATCTCCTTCCTTTCCCCTTCAATCTTGCTTCCTTCCTTCCTTCCCCTCCAATCTTCCTTCCTTCCATCTCTTCCCCTTCAATCTCTCTCTCCTTCCTTCCTTCCCCCTTCAATCTCCTTCCTTGTCCATCTCCTTCCTTTCCCCTTCAATCTTGCTTCCTTCCATCTCCATCCCTTCCCCTTCAATCTCTCTCTCCTTCCTTCCTTCCTTCCCCCTTCAATCTCCTTCCTTCTCCATCTTCTTCCTTTCCCCTTGAATCGTCCTTCCTTCCTTCCATCTCCATCTCCATCCCTTCCCCTTCAATCTCTCTCTCCTTCCTTCCTTCCTTCCCCTTCAATCTCCTTCCTTCCTTCCTTCCCCCTTCAATCTCCTTCCTTGTCCATCTCCTTCCTTTCCCCTTCAATCTTCCTTCCTTCCTTCCTTCCTTCCCCTTCAATCTCCTTCCTTGTCCATCTCCTTCCTTTCCCCTTCAATCTTCCTTCCGTCCTTCCATTTCCATCTCCATCTCCATCCCTTCCCCTTCAATCTCTCTCTCCTTCCTTTCCCCTTAATCTTCCTTCCTTCTCCATCTCCTTTCTCCTTCAATCTTCCTTCTTTCCATCTCCATCCCTTCCCCTTCAATCTCTCTCTCCTTCCTTCCCCCTTCAATCTCCTTCCGTGTCAATCTCCTTCCTTTCCCCTTCAATATTCCTTCCTTCCTTCCTTCCATTTCCATCTCCATCCCTTCCCCATCAATATCTCTCTCCTTCCTTTCCCCTTCATCTTCCCTCCTTCTCCATCTCCTTTCGCCTTCATTCTTCCTTCTTTCCATCTCCATCCCTTCCCCTTCAATCTCTCCTTCCTTCCCCCTTCAATCTCCTTCCTTGTCCATCTCCTTCCTTTCCCCTTCAATCTTCCTTCATTCCTTCCTTCCATTTCCATCTCCATCCCTTCCCCTTCAAACTCTCTCTCCTTCCTTTCCCCTTCATCTTCCTTCCTTCTCCATCTCCTTTCCTCTTCAATCTTCCTTCCTCCCATCTCCATCCCTTCCCCTTCAATCTCTCTCTCCTTCCTTCCCCCTTCAATCTCCTTCCTTGTCCATCTCCTTCCTTTCCCCTTCAATCTTCCTTCCTTCCTTCCCCCTTCAATCTCCTTCCTTGTCCATCTCCTTCCTTTCCCCTTCAATCTTCCTTCCTTCCTTCCTTCCATTTCCATCTCCATCTCCATCCCTTCCCCTTCAATCTCTCTCTCCTTCCTTTCCCCTTCATCTTCCTTCCTTCTCCATCTCCTTTCCCCTTCAATCTTCCTTCCTCCCATCTCCATCCCTTCCCCTTCAATCTCTCTCTCCTTCCTTCCCCCTTCAATCTCCTTCCTTGTCCATCTCCTTCCTTTCCCCGTCAATCTTCCTTCCTTCCTTCCTTCCATTTCCATCTCCATCTCCATCCCTTCCCCTTCAATCTCTCTCTCCTTCCTTTCCCCTTCATCTTCCTTCCTTCTCCATCTCCTTTCCCCTTCAATCTTCCTTCTCTCCATCTCCAGCCCTTCCCCTTCAATCTCTCTCTCCTTCCTTCCCCCTTCAATCTCCTTCCTTGTCCATCTCCTTCCTTTCCCCTTCAAACTTCCTTCCTTCCTTCCCCCTTCAATCTCCTTCCTTGTCCATCTCCTTCCTTTCCCCTTCAATCTTCCTTCCTTCCTTCCATTTCCATTTCCATCTCCATCCCTTCCCCTTCAATCTCTCTCTCCTTCCTTCCTTCCTTCCCCCTTCAATCTCCTTCCTTCCTTCCTTCCCCCTTCAATCTCCTTCCTTGTCCATCTCCTTCCTTTCCTCTTCAATCTTCCTTCCTTCCTTCCTTCCTTTCCAATCTTCCTTCCTTCCATCTCTTCCCCTTCAATCTCTCTCTCCTTCCTTCCTTCCCCCTTCAATCTCCTAACTTGTCCATCTCCTTCCTTTCCCCTTCAATTTTCCTTCCTTCCATCTCCATCCCTTCCCCTTCAATCTCTCTCTCCTTCCTTCCTTCCTTCCCCCTTCAATCTCCTTCCTTCTCCATCTTCTTCCTTTCCCCTTGAATCGTCCTTCCTTCCTTCCTTCTCCATCTCCTTTCCCCTTCAATCTTCCTTCCTCCCATCTCCATCCCTTCCCCTTCAATCTCTCTCCTACCTTCCTTCCCCCTTCAATCTCCTTTCTTGTCCATCTCTTTCCTTTCCCCTTCAATCTTCCTTCCTTCCTTCCATTTCCATCTCCATCTCCATCCCTTCCCCTTCAATCTCTCTCTCCTTCCTTTCCCCTTCATCTTCCTTCCTTCTCCATCTCCTTTCCCCTTCAATCTTCCTTCTTTCCATCTCCAGCCCTTCCCCTTCAATCTCTCTCTCCTTCCTTCCCTCTTCAATCTCCTTCCTTGTCCATCTCCTTCCTTTCCCCTTCAATCTTCCTTCCTTCCTTCCCCCTTCAATCTCCTTCCTTGTCCATCTCCTTCCTTTCCCCTTCAATCTTCCTTCCTTCCTTCCTTCCATTTCCATCGCCATCTCCATCCCTTCCCCTTCAATCTCTCTCTCCTTCCTTTCCCCTTCATCTTCCTTCCTTCTCCATCTCCTTTCCCCTTCAATCTTCCTTCTTTCCATCTCCATCCCTTCCCCTTCAATCTCTCCTTCCTTCCCCCTTCAATCTCCTTCCTTGTCCATCTCCTTCCTTTCCCCTTCAATCTTGCTTCCTTCCATCTCCATCCCTTCCCCTTCAATCTCTCTCTCCTTCCTTCCTTCCTTCCTTCCCCCTTTAATCTCCTTCCTTCTCCATCTTCTTCCTTTCCCCTTCAATCGTCCTTCCTTCCTTCCATCTCCATCTCCATCCCTTCCCCTTCAATCTCTCTCTCCTTCCTTCCTTCCTTCCCCATTCAATCTCCTTCCTTGTCCATCTCCTTCCTTTCCCCTTCAATCTTCCTTCCTTCCTTCCATTTCCATTTCCATCTCCATCCCTTCCCCTTCAATCTCTCTCTCCTTCCTTCCTTCCTTCCCCCTTCAATGTCCTTCCTTCCTTCCTTCCTTCCCCCTTCAATCTCCTTCCTTGTCCATCTCCTTCCTTTCCCCTTCAATCTTCCTTCCTTCCTTCCTTCCCCTCCAATCTTCCTTCCTTCCATCTCTTCCCCTTCAATCTCTCTCTCCTTCCTTCCTTCCCCCTTCAATCTCCTAACTTGTCCATCTCCTTCCTTTCCCCTTCAATCTTCCTTCCTTCCATCTCCATCCCTTCCCCTTCAATCTCTCTCTCCTTCCTTCCTTCCTTCCCCTTCAATCTCATTCCTTCCTTCCTTCCCCCTTCAATCTCCTTCCTTCCTTCCTTCCTTCCCACTTCAATCTTCCTTCCTTCCATTTCCATCGCCATCTCCATCCCTTCCCCTTCAATCTCTCTCTCCTTCCTTTCCCCTTCATCTTCCTTCCTTCTCCATCTCCTTTCGCCTTCATTCTTCCTTCTTTCCATCTCCATCCCTTCCCCTTCAATCTCTCCTTCCTTCCCCCTTCAATCTCCTTCCTTGTCCATCTCCTTCCTTTCCCCTTCAATCTTCCTTCATTCCTTCCTTCCATTTCCATCTCCATCCCTTCCCCTTCAAACTCTCTCTCCTTCCTTTCCCCTTCATCTTCCTTCCTTCTCCATCTCCTTTACTCTTCAATCTTCCTTCCTCCCATCTCCATCCCTTCCCCTTCAATCTCTCTCTCCTTCCTTCCCCCTTCAATCTCCTTCCTTGTCCATCTCCTTCCTTTCCCCTTCAATCTTCCTTCCTTCCTTCCCCCTTCAATCTCCTTCCTTGTCCATCTCCTTCCTTTCCCCGTCAATCTTCCTTCCTTCCTTCCTTCCATTTCTATCTCCATCTCCATCCCTTCCCCTTCAATCTCTCTCTCCTTCCTTTCCCCTTCATCTTCCTTCCTTCTCCATCTCCTTTCCCCTTCAATCTTCATTCTCTCCATCTCCAGCCCTTCCCCTTCAATCTCTCTCTCCTTCCTTCCCCCTTCAATCTCCTTCCTTGTCCATCTCCTTCCTTTCCCCTTCAAACTTCCTTCCTTCCTTCCCCCTTCAATCTCCTTCCTTGTCCATCTCCTTCCTTTCCCCTTCAATCTTCCTTCCTTCCTTCCATTTCCATTTCCATCTCCATCCCTTCCCCTTCAATCTCTCTCTCCTTCCTTCCTTCCTTCCCCCTTCAATCTCCTTCCTTCCTTCCTTCCCCCTTCAATCTCCTTCCTTGTCCATCTCCTTCCTTTCCTCTTCAATCTTCCTTCCTTCCTTCCTTTCCAATCTTCCTTCCTTCCATCTCTTCCCCTTCAATCTCTCTCTCCTTCCTTCCTTCCCCCTTCAATCTCCTAACTTGTCCATCTCCTTCCTTTCCCCTTCAATCTTCCTTCCTCCCATCTCCATCCCTTCCCCTTCAATCTCTCTCCTACCTTCCTTCCCCCTTCAGTCTCCTTTCTTGTCCATCTCTTTCCTTTCCCCTTCAATCTTCCTTCCTTCCTTCCATTTCCATCTCCATCTCCATCCCTTCCCCTTCAATCTCTCTCTCCTTCCTTTCCCCTTCATCTTCCTTCCTTCTCCATCTCCTTTCCCCTTCAATCTTCCTTCTTTCCATCTCCAGCCCTTCCCCTTCAATCTCTCTCTCCTTCCTTCCCCCTTCAATCTCCTTCCTTGTCCATCTCCTTCCTTTCCCCTTCAATCTTCCTTCCTTCCTTCCCCCTTCAATCTCCTTCCTTGTCCATCTCCTTCCTTTCCCCTTCAATCTTCCTTCCTTCCTTCCTTCCATTTCCATCGCCATCTCCATCCCTTCCCCTTCAATCTCTCTCTCCTTCCTTTCCCCTTCATCTTCCTTCCTTCTCCATCTCCTTTCCCCTTCAATCTTCCTTCTTTCCATCTCCATCCCTTCCCCTTCAATCTCTCCTTCCTTCCCCCTTCAATCTCCTTCCTTGTCCATCTCCTTCCTTTCCCCTTCAATCTTGCTTCCTTCCATCTCCATCCCTTCCCCTTCAATCTCTCTCTCCTTCCTTCCTTCCTTCCTTCCCCCTTTAATCTCCTTCCTTCTCCATCTTCTTCCTTTCCCCTTCAATCGTCCTTCCTTCCTTCCATCTCCATCTCCATCCCTTCCCCTTCAATCTCTCTCTCCTTCCTTCCTTCCTTCCCCATTCAATCTCCTTCCTTGTCCATCTCCTTCCTTTCCCCTTCAATCTTCCTTCCTTCCTTCCATTTCCATTTCCATCTCCATCCCTTCCCCTTCAATCTCTCTCTCCTTCCTTCCTTCCTTCCCCCTTCAATGTCCTTCCTTCCTTCCTTCCTTCCCCCTTCAATCTCCTTCCTTGTCCATCTCCTTCCTTTCCCCTTCAATCTTCCTTCCTTCCTTCCTTCCCCTCCAATCTTCCTTCCTTCCATCTCTTCCCCTTCAATCTCTCTCTCCTTCCTTCCTTCCCCCTTCAATCTCCTAACTTGTCCATCTCCTTCCTTTCCCCTTCAATCTTCCTTCCTTCCATCTCCATCCCTTCCCCTTCAATCTCTCTCTCCTTCCTTCCTTCCTTCCCCTTCAATCTCATTCCTTCCTTCCTTCCCCCTTCAATCTCCTTCCTTCCTTCCTTCCTTCCCACTTCAATCTTCCTTCCTTCCATTTCCATCGCCATCTCCATCCCTTCCCCTTCAATCTCTCTCTCCTTCCTTTCCCCTTCATCTTCCTTCCTTCTCCATCTCCTTTCCCCTTCAATCTTCCTTCTTTCCATCTCCATCCCTTCCCCTTCAATCTCTCCTTCCTTCCCCCTTCAATCTCCTTCCTTGTCCATCTCCTTCCTTTCCCCTTCAATCTTGCTTCCTTCCATCTCCATCCCTTCCCCTTCAATCTCTCTCTCCTTCCTTCCTTCCTTCCTGCCCCCTTTAATCTCCTTCCTTCTCCATCTTCTTCCTTTCCCCTTCAATCGTCCTTCCTTCCTTCCATCTCCATCCCTTCCCCTTCAATCTCTCTCTCCTTCCTTCCTTCCTTCCCCATTCAATCTCCTTCCTTGTCCATCTCCTTCCTTTCCCCTTCAATCTTCCTTCCTTCCTTCCATTTCCATTTCCATCTCCATCCCTTCCCCTTCAATCTCTCTCTCCTTCCTTCCTTCCTTCCCCCTTCAATGTCCTTCCTTCCTTCCTTCCTTCCCCCTTCAATCTCCTTCCTTGTCCATCTCCTTCCTTTCCCCTTCAATCTTCCTTCCTTCCTTCCTTCCCCTCCAATCTTCCTTCCTTCCATCTCTTCCCCTTCAATCTCTCTCTCCTTCCTTCCTTCCCCCTTCAATCTCCTAACTTGTCCATCTCCTTCCTTTCCCCTTCAATCTTCCTTCCTTCCATCTCCATCCCTTCCCCTTCAATCTCTCTCTCCTTCCTTCCTTCCTTCCCCTTCAATCTCCTTCCTTCCTTCCTTCCCCCTTCAATCTCCTTCCTTGTCCATCTCCTTCCTTTCCCCTTCAATCTTCCTTCCTTCCTTCCTTCCTTCCTTCCCCTTCAATCTCCTTCCTTGTCCATCTCCTTCCTTTCCCCTTCAATCTTCCTTCCGTACTTCCATTTCCATCTCCATCTCCATCCCTTCCTCTTCAATCTCTCTCTCCTTCCTTTCCCCTTCATCTTCCTTCCTTCTCCATCTCCTTTCTCCTTCAATCTTCCTTCTTTCCATCTCCATCCCTTCCCCTTCAATCTCTCTCTCCTTCCTTCCCCCTTCAATCTCCTTCCTTGTCCATCTCCTTCCTTTCCCCTTCAATCTTCCTTCATTCCTTCCTTCCATTTCCATCTCCATCCCTTCCCCTTCAAACTCTCTCTCCTTCCTTTCCCCTTCATCTTCCTTCCTTCTCCATCTCCTTTCCCCTTCAATCTTCCTTCCTCCCATCTCCATCCCTTCCCCTTCAATCTCTCTCCTACCTTCCTTCCCCCTTCAATCTCCTTTCTTGTCCATCTCTTTCCTTTCCCCTTCAAACTTCCTTCCTTCCTTCCATTTCCATCTCCATCTCCATCCCTTCCCCTTCACTCTCTCTCTCCTTCCTTTCCCCTTCATCTTCCTTCCTTCTCCATCTCCTTTCCCCTTCAATCTTCCTTCTTTCCATCTCCAGCCCTTCCCCTTCAATCTCTCTCTCCTTCTTTCCCCCTTCAATCTCCTTCCTTGTCCATCTCCTTCCTTTCCCCTTCAATCTTCCTTCCTACCTTCCCCCTTCAATCTCCTTCCTTGTCCATCTCCTTCCTTTCCCTTTCAATCTTCCTTCCTTCCTTCCTTCCATTTCCATCGCCATCTCCATCCCTTCCCCTTCAATCTCTCTCTCCTTCCTTTCCCCTTCATCTTCCTTCCTTATCCATCTCCTTTCCCCTTCAATCTTCCTTCCTCCCATCTCCATCCCTTCCCCTTCAATCTCTCTCTCCTTCCTTCCCCGTTCAATCTCCTTCCTTGTCCATCTCCTTCCTTTCCCCGTCAATCTTCCTTCCTACCTTCCCCCTTCAATCTCCTTCCTTGTCCATCTCCTTCCTTTCCCCTTCAATCTTCCTTCCTACCTTCCCCCTTCAATCTCCTTCCTTGTCCATCTCCTTCCTTTCCCTTTCAATCTTCCTTCCTTCCTTCCTTCCATTTCCATCGCCATCTCCATCCCTTCCCCTTCAATCTCTCTCTCCTTCCTTTCCCCTTCATCTTCCTTCCTTATCCATCTCCTTTCCCCTTCAATCTTCCTTCCTCCCATCTCCATCCCTTCCCCTTCAATCTCTCTCTCCTTCCTTCCCCGTTCAATCTCCTTCCTTGTCCATCTCCTTCCTTTCCCCGTCAATCTTCCTTCCTTCCATTTCCATCTCCATCCCTTCCCCTTCAATCTCTCTCTCCTTCCTTCCTTCTTTCCTACCTTCCTTCCTTCCTTCCCCTTCAATCTCCTTCCTTCTCCATCTCCTTCCTTTCCCCTTCATCTTCCTTCCTTCCCCATCTCCTTCCCCTACAATCTTCCTTCCTTTCATCTCCATCCCTTCCCCTTCAATCTCTCTCTCCTTCCTTCCTTCCTTCCTTCCCCCTTTAATCTCCTTCCTTGTCCATCTCCTTCCTTTCCCCTTCAATCTTCCTTCCTTCCTTCCATTTCCATTTCCATCTCCATCCCTTCCCCTTCAATCTCTCTCTCCTTCCTTCCTTCCTTCCCCCTTCAATGTCCTTCCTTCCTTCCTTCCTTCCCCCTTCAATCTCCTTCCTTGTCCATCTCCTTCCTTTCCCCTTCAATCTTCCTTCCTTCCTTCCTTCCCCTCCAATCTTCCTTCCTTCCATCTCTTCCCCTTCAATCTCTCTCTCCTTCCTTCCTTCCCCCTTCAATCTCCTAACTTGTCCATCTCCTTCCTTTCCCCTTCAATCTTCCTTCCTTCCATCTCCATCCCTTCCCCTTCAATCTCTCTCTCCTTCCTTCCTTCCTTCCCCTTCAATCTCATTCCTTCCTTCCTTCCCCTTCAATCTCCTTCCTTCCTTCCTTCCTTCCCACTTCAATCTTCCTTCCTTCCATTTCCATCGCCATCTCCATCCCTTCCCCTTCAATCTCTCTCTCCTTCCTTTCCCCTTCATCTTCCTTCCTTCTCCATCTCCTTTCGCCTTCATTCTTCCTTCTTTCCATCTCCATCCCTTCCCCTTCAATCTCTCCTTCCTTCCCCCTTCAATCTCCTTCCTTGTCCATCTCCTTCCTTTCCCCTTCAATCTTCCTTCATTCCTTCCTTCCATTTCCATCTCCATCCCTTCCCCTTCAAACTCTCTCTCCTTCCTTTCCCCTTCATCTTCCTTCCTTCTCCATCTCCTTTACTCTTCAATCTTCCTTCCTCCCATCTCCATCCCTTCCCCTTCAATCTCTCTCTCCTTCCTTCCCCCTTCAATCTCCTTCCTTGTCCATCTCCTTCCTTTCCCCTTCAATCTTCCTTCCTTCCTTCCCCCTTCAATCTCCTTCCTTGTCCATCTCCTTCCTTTCCCCGTCAATCTTCCTTCCTTCCTTCCTTCCATTTCTATCTCCATCTCCATCCCTTCCCCTTCAATCTCTCTCTCCTTCCTTTCCCCTTCATCTTCCTTCCTTCTCCATCTCCTTTCCCCTTCAATCTTCATTCTCTCCATCTCCAGCCCTTCCCCTTCAATCTCTCTCTCCTTCCTTCCCCCTTCAATCTCCTTCCTTGTCCATCTCCTTCCTTTCCCCTTCAAACTTCCTTCCTTCCTTCCCCCTTCAATCTCCTTCCTTGTCCATCTCCTTCCTTTCCCCTTCAATCTTCCTTCCTTCCTTCCATTTCCATTTCCATCTCCATCCCTTCCCCTTCAATCTCTCTCTCCTTCCTTCCTTCCTTCCCCCTTCAATCTCCTTCCTTCCTTCCTTCCCCCTTCAATCTCCTTCCTTGTCCATCTCCTTCCTTTCCTCTTCAATCTTCCTTCCTTCCTTCCTTTCCAATCTTCCTTCCTTCCATCTCTTCCCCTTCAATCTCTCTCTCCTTCCTTCCTTCCCCCTTCAATCTCCTAACTTGTCCATCTCCTTCCTTTCCCCTTCAATCTTCCTTCCTCCCATCTCCATCCCTTCCCCTTCAATCTCTCTCCTACCTTCCTTCCCCCTTCAGTCTCCTTTCTTGTCCATCTCTTTCCTTTCCCCTTCAATCTTCCTTCCTTCCTTCCATTTCCATCTCCATCTCCATCCCTTCCCCTTCAATCTCTCTCTCCTTCCTTTCCCCTTCATCTTCCTTCCTTCTCCATCTCCTTTCCCCTTCAATCTTCCTTCTTTCCATCTCCAGCCCTTCCCCTTCAATCTCTCTCTCCTTCCTTCCCCCTTCAATCTCCTTCCTTGTCCATCTCCTTCCTTTCCCCTTCAATCTTCCTTCCTTCCTTCCCCCTTCAATCTCCTTCCTTGTCCATCTCCTTCCTTTCCCCTTCAATCTTCCTTCCTTCCTTCCTTCCATTTCCATCGCCATCTCCATCCCTTCCCCTTCAATCTCTCTCTCCTTCCTTTCCCCTTCATCTTCCTTCCTTCTCCATCTCCTTTCCCCTTCAATCTTCCTTCTTTCCATCTCCATCCCTTCCCCTTCAATCTCTCCTTCCTTCCCCCTTCAATCTCCTTCCTTGTCCATCTCCTTCCTTTCCCCTTCAATCTTGCTTCCTTCCATCTCCATCCCTTCCCCTTCAATCTCTCTCTCCTTCCTTCCTTCCTTCCTTCCCCCTTTAATCTCCTTCCTTCTCCATCTTCTTCCTTTCCCCTTCAATCGTCCTTCCTTCCTTCCATCTCCATCTCCATCCCTTCCCCTTCAATCTCTCTCTCCTTCCTTCCTTCCTTCCCCATTCAATCTCCTTCCTTGTCCATCTCCTTCCTTTCCCCTTCAATCTTCCTTCCTTCCTTCCATTTCCATTTCCATCTCCATCCCTTCCCCTTCAATCTCTCTCTCCTTCCTTCCTTCCTTCCCCCTTCAATGTCCTTCCTTCCTTCCTTCCTTCCCCCTTCAATCTCCTTCCTTGTCCATCTCCTTCCTTTCCCCTTCAATCTTCCTTCCTTCCTTCCTTCCCCTCCAATCTTCCTTCCTTCCATCTCTTCCCCTTCAATCTCTCTCTCCTTCCTTCCTTCCCCCTTCAATCTCCTAACTTGTCCATCTCCTTCCTTTCCCCTTCAATCTTCCTTCCTTCCATCTCCATCCCTTCCCCTTCAATCTCTCTCTCCTTCCTTCCTTCCTTCCCCTTCAATCTCATTCCTTCCTTCCTTCCCCCTTCAATCTCCTTCCTTCCTTCCTTCCTTCCCACTTCAATCTTCCTTCCTTCCATTTCCATCGCCATCTCCATCCCTTCCCCTTCAATCTCTCTCTCCTTCCTTTCCCCTTCATCTTCCTTCCTTCTCCATCTCCTTTCCCCTTCAATCTTCCTTCTTTCCATCTCCATCCCTTCCCCTTCAATCTCTCCTTCCTTCCCCCTTCAATCTCCTTCCTTGTCCATCTCCTTCCTTTCCCCTTCAATCTTGCTTCCTTCCATCTCCATCCCTTCCCCTTCAATCTCTCTCTCCTTCCTTCCTTCCTTCCTGCCCCCTTTAATCTCCTTCCTTCTCCATCTTCTTCCTTTCCCCTTCAATCGTCCTTCCTTCCTTCCATCTCCATCCCTTCCCCTTCAATCTCTCTCTCCTTCCTTCCTTCCTTCCCCATTCAATCTCCTTCCTTGTCCATCTCCTTCCTTTCCCCTTCAATCTTCCTTCCTTCCTTCCATTTCCATTTCCATCTCCATCCCTTCCCCTTCAATCTCTCTCTCCTTCCTTCCTTCCTTCCCCCTTCAATGTCCTTCCTTCCTTCCTTCCTTCCCCCTTCAATCTCCTTCCTTGTCCATCTCCTTCCTTTCCCCTTCAATCTTCCTTCCTTCCTTCCTTCCCCTCCAATCTTCCTTCCTTCCATCTCTTCCCCTTCAATCTCTCTCTCCTTCCTTCCTTCCCCCTTCAATCTCCTAACTTGTCCATCTCCTTCCTTTCCCCTTCAATCTTCCTTCCTTCCATCTCCATCCCTTCCCCTTCAATCTCTCTCTCCTTCCTTCCTTCCTTCCCCTTCAATCTCCTTCCTTCCTTCCTTCCCCCTTCAATCTCCTTCCTTGTCCATCTCCTTCCTTTCCCCTTCAATCTTCCTTCCTTCCTTCCTTCCTTCCTTCCCCTTCAATCTCCTTCCTTGTCCATCTCCTTCCTTTCCCCTTCAATCTTCCTTCCGTACTTCCATTTCCATCTCCATCTCCATCCCTTCCTCTTCAATCTCTCTCTCCTTCCTTTCCCCTTCATCTTCCTTCCTTCTCCATCTCCTTTCTCCTTCAATCTTCCTTCTTTCCATCTCCATCCCTTCCCCTTCAATCTCTCTCTCCTTCCTTCCCCCTTCAATCTCCTTCCTTGTCCATCTCCTTCCTTTCCCCTTCAATCTTCCTTCATTCCTTCCTTCCATTTCCATCTCCATCCCTTCCCCTTCAAACTCTCTCTCCTTCCTTTCCCCTTCATCTTCCTTCCTTCTCCATCTCCTTTCCCCTTCAATCTTCCTTCCTCCCATCTCCATCCCTTCCCCTTCAATCTCTCTCCTACCTTCCTTCCCCCTTCAATCTCCTTTCTTGTCCATCTCTTTCCTTTCCCCTTCAAACTTCCTTCCTTCCTTCCATTTCCATCTCCATCTCCATCCCTTCCCCTTCACTCTCTCTCTCCTTCCTTTCCCCTTCATCTTCCTTCCTTCTCCATCTCCTTTCCCCTTCAATCTTCCTTCTTTCCATCTCCAGCCCTTCCCCTTCAATCTCTCTCTCCTTCTTTCCCCCTTCAATCTCCTTCCTTGTCCATCTCCTTCCTTTCCCCTTCAATCTTCCTTCCTACCTTCCCCCTTCAATCTCCTTCCTTGTCCATCTCCTTCCTTTCCCTTTCAATCTTCCTTCCTTCCTTCCTTCCATTTCCATCGCCATCTCCATCCCTTCCCCTTCAATCTCTCTCTCCTTCCTTTCCCCTTCATCTTCCTTCCTTATCCATCTCCTTTCCCCTTCAATCTTCCTTCCTCCCATCTCCATCCCTTCCCCTTCAATCTCTCTCTCCTTCCTTCCCCGTTCAATCTCCTTCCTTGTCCATCTCCTTCCTTTCCCCGTCAATCTTCCTTCCTACCTTCCCCCTTCAATCTCCTTCCTTGTCCATCTCCTTCCTTTCCCCTTCAATCTTCCTTCCTACCTTCCCCCTTCAATCTCCTTCCTTGTCCATCTCCTTCCTTTCCCTTTCAATCTTCCTTCCTTCCTTCCTTCCATTTCCATCGCCATCTCCATCCCTTCCCCTTCAATCTCTCTCTCCTTCCTTTCCCCTTCATCTTCCTTCCTTATCCATCTCCTTTCCCCTTCAATCTTCCTTCCTCCCATCTCCATCCCTTCCCCTTCAATCTCTCTCTCCTTCCTTCCCCGTTCAATCTCCTTCCTTGTCCATCTCCTTCCTTTCCCCGTCAATCTTCCTTCCTTCCATTTCCATCTCCATCCCTTCCCCTTCAATCTCTCTCTCCTTCCTTCCTTCTTTCCTACCTTCCTTCCTTCCTTCCCCTTCAATCTCCTTCCTTCTCCATCTCCTTCCTTTCCCCTTCATCTTCCTTCCTTCCCCATCTCCTTTCCCCTACAATCTTCCTTCCTTTCATCTCCATCCCTTCCCCTTCAATCTCTCTCTCCTTCCTTCCTTCCTTCCTTCCCCCTTTAATCTCCTTCCTTGTCCATCTCCTTCCTTTCCCCTTCAGTCTTCCTTCCTTCCTTCCATCTCCATCTCCATTCCTTCCCCTTCAATCTCTCTCCTTCCTTCCTTCTTTCCTTCCACCTTCCTTCCTTCCTTCCCCCTTCAATCTCCTTCCTTCTCCATCTTCTTCCTTTCCCCTTCAAACTTGCTTCCTTCCTTTCATTTCCATCTCCATCCCTTCCCCTTCAATCTCCTTCCTTCCTTCATTCCCCCTTCATCTTCCTTCCTTCTCCATCTCCTTTCCCCTTCAGTCTTCCTTCCTTCCATCTCCATCCCTTCCCCTTCAATCTCTCTCTCCTTCCTTTCTTCCCCCTTCAATCTCCTTCCTTCTCCATCTTCTTTCTTTCCCCTTCAATCGTCCTTCCTTCCATCTCCATCTCCATCCCTCTCCTTTCAATCTCTCTTTTCTTCCTTCCTTCCTTCCCCCTTCAATATCCTTCCTTCCTTCCTTCCTTCCCCCTTCAATCTTCCTTCCTTCCTTCCATCTCAATCTCCATCCCTTCCCCTTCAATCTCTCTCCTTCCTTCCTTCCTTCCCCCCTTCAATCTCCTTCCTTCCTTCCTTCCCCCTTCAATCTCCTTCTTTGTCCATCTCCTTCCTTTCCCCTTCAATCTTCTTTCCTTCCTTCCTTCCATTTCCATCTCCATCCTTTCCCCTTCAATCTCTCTCTTTCCTTTCCCCTTCATCTTCCTTCCTTCCATCTCCATCCCTTCCCCTTCAATCTCTTTCTCCTTCCTTCCTTCCTTCCCCCTTCAATCTCCTTCCTTGTCCATCTCCTTCCTTTCCCCTTCAATCTTCCTTCCTTCCTTCCTTCCCCTCCAATCTTCCTTCCTTCCATCTCTTCCCCTTCAATCTCACTCTCCTTCCTTCCTTCCCCCTTCAATCTCCTTCCTTGTCCATCTCCTTCCTTCCCCCTTCAATCTTCCTTCCTTCCTTCCATTTCCATTTCCATCTCCATCCCTTCCCCTTCAATCTCTACTTCCTTCCCCCTTCAATCTCCTTTCGTGTCCATCTCCTTCCTTTCCCCTTCAATCTTCCTTCCTTCCTTCCATTTCCATCTCCATCCCTTCCCCTTCAATCTCTCTCTCCTTTCTTTCCCCTTCATCTTCCTTCCTTCTCCATCTCCTTTTCCCCTTCGATCTTCCTTCCTCCCATCTCCATCCCTTCCCCTTCAATCTCTCTCTCCTTCCTTCCTTCCCCCTTCAATCTCCTACCTTGTCCATCTCCTTCCTTTCCCCTTCAATCTTCCTTCCTTCCTTCCTTCCTTCCCCTTCAATCTCCTTTATTGTCCATCTCCTTCCTTTCCCCTTCAATCTTGCTTCCTTCCATTTCCATCTCCATCCCTTCCCCTTCAATCTCTCTCTCCTTCCTTCCTTCCTTCCTTCCTTCCTTCCCCCTTCAATCTCCTTCCTTGTCCATCTCCTTCCTTTCCCCTTCAATCTTCCTTCCTTCTTTCCTTCCCCTCCAATCTTCCTTCCTTCCATCTCTTCCCCTTCAATCTCACTCTCCTTCCTTCCTTCCCCCTTCAATCTCCTTCCTTGTCCATCTCCTTCCTCTCCCCTTCAATCTTGCTTCCTTCCATCTCCATCCCTTCCCCTTCAATCTCTCTCTCCTTCCTTCCTTCCTTCCTTCCTTCCCCCTTCAATCTCCTTCCTTCTCCATCTTCTTCCTTTCCCCTTCAATCGTCCTTCCTTCCTTCCATCTCCATCTCCATCCCTTCCCCTTCAATCTCTCTATCCTTCCTTCCTTCCTTCCCCCTTCAATCTCCTTCCTTCCTTCCTTCCCCCTTCAATCTCCTTCCTTGTCCATCTCCTTCCTTTCCCCTTCAATCTTCCTTCCTTCCTTCCATTTCCATCTCTATCTCCATCCCTTCCCCTTCAATCTCTCTCTCCTTCCTTTCCCCTTCATCTTCCTTCCTTCTCCATCTCCTTTCCCCTTCAATCTTCCTTCTTTCCATCTCCATCCCTTCCCCTTCAATCTCTCTCTCCTTCCTTCCCCCTTCAATCTCCTTCCTTGTCCATCTCCTTCCTTTCCCCTTCAATCTTCCTTCCTTCCTTCCCCCTTCAATCTCCTTCCTTGTCCATCTCCTTCCTTTCCCCTTCAATCTTCCTTCCTTCCTTCCATTTCCATCTCCATCTCCATCCCTTCCCCTTCAATCTCTCTCTCCTTCCTTCCCCCTTCAATCTCCTTCCTTGTCCATCTCCTTCCTTTCCCCGTCAATCTTCCTTCCTTCCTTCCATTTCCATCTCCATCCCTTCCCCTTCAATCTCTCTCTCCTTCCTTCCTTCTTTCCTTCCTTCCTTCCTTCCTTCCCCCTTCAATCTCCTTCCTTCTCCATCTCCATCCTTTCCCCTTCAATCTTCTTTCCTTCCTTCCTTCCATTTCCATCTCCATCCTTTCCCCTTCAATCTCTCTCTTTCCTTTCCCCTTCATCTTCCTTCCTTCCATCTCCATCCCTTCCCCTTCAATCTCTTTCTCCTTCCTTCCTTCCTTCCCCCTTCAATCTCCTTCCTTGTCCATCTCCTTCCTTTCCCCTTCAATCTTCCTTCCTTCCTTCCTTCCCCTCCAATCTTCCTTCCTTCCATCTCTTCCCCTTCAATCTCACTCTCCTTCCTTCCTTCCCCCTTCAATCTCCTTCCTTGTCCATCTCCTTCCTTCCCCCTTCAATCTTCCTTCCTTCCTTCCATTTCCATTTCCATCTCCATCCCTTCCCCTTCAATCTCTACTTCCTTCCCCCTTCAATCTCCTTTCGTGTCCATCTCCTTCCTTTCCCCTTCAATCTTCCTTCCTTCCTTCCATTTCCATCTCCATCCCTTCCCCTTCAATCTCTCTCTCCTTCCTTTCCCCTTCATCTTCCTTCCTTCTCCATCTCCTTTTCCCCTTCGATCTTCCTTCCTCCCATCTCCATCCCTTCCCCTTCAATCTCTCTCTCCTTCCTTCCTTCCCCCTTCAATCTCCTACCTTGTCCATCTCCTTCCTTTCCCCTTCAATCTTCCTTCCTTCCTTCCTTCCTTCCCCTTCAATCTCCTTTATTGTCCATCTCCTTCCTTTCCCCTTCAATCTTGCTTCCTTCCATTTCCATCTCCATCCCTTCCCCTTCAATCTCTCTCTCCTTCCTTCCTTCCTTCCTTCCCCCTTCAATCTCCTTCCTTGTCCATCTCCTTCCTTTCCCCTTCAATCTTCCTTCCTTCTTTCCTTCCCCTCCAATCTTCCTTCCTTCCATCTCTTCCCCTTCAATCTCACTCTCCTTCCTTCCTTCCCCCTTCAATCTCCTTCCTTGTCCATCTCCTTCCTCTCCCCTTCAATCTTGCTTCCTTCCATCTCCATCCCTTCCCCTTCAATCTCTCTCTCCTTCCTTCCTTCCTTCCTTCCTTCCCCCTTCAATCTCCTTCCTTCTCCATCTTCTTCCTTTCCCCTTCAATCGTCCTTCCTTCCTTCCATCTCCATCTCCATCCCTTCCCCTTCAATCTCTCTATCCTTCCTTCCTTCCTTCCCCCTTCAATCTCCTTCCTTCCTTCCTTCCCCCTTCAATCTCCTTCCTTGTCCATCTCCTTCCTTTCCCCTTCAATCTTCCTTCCTTCCTTCCATTTCCATCTCCATCTCCATCCCTTCCCCTTCCATCTCTCTCTCCTTCCTTTCCCCTTCATCTTCCTTCCTTCTCCATCTCCTTTCCCCTTCAATCTTCTTTCCTCCCATCTCCATCCCTTCCCCTTCAATCTCTCTCTCCTTCCTTCCTTCCCCCTTCAATCTCCTGCCTTGTCCATCTCCTTCCTTTCCCCTTCAATCTTCCTTCCTTCCTTCCTTCCCCCTTCAATCTCCTTCCTTGTCCATCTCCTTCCTTTCCCCTTCAATCTTCCTTCCTTCCTTCCATTTCCATCTCCATCTCCATCCCTTCCCCTTCAATCTCTCTCTCCTTCCTTTCCCCTTCATCTTCCTTCCTTCTCCATCTCCTTTCCCCTTCAATCTTCCTTCTTTCCATCTCCATCCCTTCCCCTTCAATCTCTCTCTCCTTCCTTCCCCCTTCAATCTCCTTCCTTGTCCATCTCCTTCCTTTCCCCTTCAATCTTCCTTCCTTCCTTCCCCCTTCAATCTCCTTCCTTGTCCATCTCCTTCCTTTCCCCTTCAATCTTCCTTCCTTCCTTCCTTCCATTTCCATCTCCATCTCCATCCCTTCCCCTTCAATCTCTCTCTCCTTCCTTCCCCCTTCAATCTCCTTCCTTGTCCATCTCCTTCCTTTCCCCGTCAATCTTCCTTCCTTCCTTCCATTTCCATCTCCATCCCTTCCCCTTCAATCTCTCTCTCCTTCCTTCCTTCTTTCCTTCCTTCCTTCCTTCCTTCCCCCTTCAATCTCCTTCCTTCTCCATCTCCATCCTTTCCCCTTCATCTTCCTTCCTTCTCCATCTCCTTTCCCCTACAATCTTCCTTCCTTTCATCTCCATCCCTTCCCCTTCAATCTCTCTCTCCTTCCTTCCTTCCTTCCCCCTTTAATCTCCTTCCTTGTCCATCTCCTTCCTTTCCCCTTCAGTCTTCCTTCCTTCCTTCCATCTCCATCTCCATTCCTTCCCCTTCAATCTCTCTCCTTCCTTCCTTCCTTCCTTCCACCTTCCTTCCTTCCTTCCACCTTCAATCTCCATCCTTCTCCATCTTCTTCCTTTCCCCTTCAAACTTGCTTCCTTCCTTTCATCTCCATCTCCATCCCTTCCCCTTCAATCTCCTTCCTTCCTTCCTTCCCCCTTCATTTTCCTTCCTTCTCCATCTCCTTTCGCCTTCAGTCTTCCTTCCTTCCTTCCCCCTTCATCTTCCTTCCTTCTCCATCTCCTTTCCCCTTCAGTCTTCCTTCCTTCCATCTCCATCCCTTCCCCTTCAATCTCTCTCTCCTTCCTTTCTTCCCCCTTCAATCTCCTTCCTTCTCCATCTTGTTCCTTTCCCCTTCAATCGTCCTTCCTTCCTTCCATCTCCATCTCCATCCCTTTCCTTTCAATCTCTCTCTTCTTCCTTCCTTCCTTCCCCCTTCAATCTCCTTCCTTCCTTCCTTCCCCCTTCAAACTTCCTTCCTTCCTTCCATCTCAATCTCCATCCCTTCCCCTTCAATCTCTCTCTCCTTCCTTCCTTCCCCCCTTCAATCTCCTTCCTTCCTTCCTTCCCCCTTCAATCTCCTTCCTTGTCCATCTCCTTCCTTTCCCCTTCAATCTTCTTTCCTTCCTTCCTTCCATTTCCATCTCCATCCTTTCCCCTTCAATCTCTCTCTTTCCTTTCCCCTTCATCTTCCTTCCTTCTCCATGTCCTTTCCCCTTCAATCTTTTTTCCTCCCATCTCCATCCCTTCCCCTTCAGTCTCTCTCTCCTTCCTTCCTTCCCCCTTCAATCTCCTTCCTTCTCCATCTTCTTCCTTTCCCTTCAATCTTCCTTCCTTCCTTCCATCTCCATCTCCATCCCTTTCCCTTCAATCTCTCTCTCCTTCCTTCCTTCCTTCCTTCCCCCTATAATCTCCTTCCTTCCTTCCTTTCCCCTTCAATCTTCCTTCCTTCCTTCCTTCCATCTCCATCTCCATCCCTTCCCCTTCAATCTCTCTCTCCTTCCTTCCTTCCTTCCCCCTTCAATCTCCTTCCTTCCTTCCTTCCCCCTTCAATCTCCTTCCTTGTCCATCTCCTTCCTTTCCCCTTCAATCTTCCTTCCTTCCTTCCATTTCCATCTCCATCCCTTCCCCTTCAATCTCTCTCTCCTTCCTTCCCCCTTCAATCTCCTTCCTTGTCCATCTCTTTCCTTTCCCCTTCAATCTTCCTTCCTTCCTTCCCCCTTCAATCTCCTTCCTTGTCCATCTCCTTCCTTTCCCCTTCAATCTTCCTTCCTTCCATTTCCATCTCCATCTCCATCCCTTCCCCTTCAATCTCTCTCTCCTTCCTTTCCCCTTCATCTTCCTTCCTTCTCCATCTGCTTTCCCCTTCAATCTTCCTTCCTCCCATCTCCATCCCTTCCCCTTCAATCTCTCTCTCCTTCCTTCCCCCTTCAATCTCCTTCCTTGTCCATCTCCTTCCTTTCCCCGTCAATCTTCCTTGCTTCCTTCCTTCCATTTCCATCTCCATCCCTTCCCCTTCAATCTCTCTCTCCTTCCTTCCTTCTTTCCTTCCTTCCTTCCTTCCCCCTTCAATCTCCTTCCTTCTCCATCTCCTTCCTTTCCCCTTCATCTTCCTTCCTTCTCCATCTCCTTTCCCCTTCATCTTTCTTCCTTCCCCATCTCCTTTCCCCTACAATCTTCATTCCTTTCATCTCCATCCCTTCCCCTTCAATCTCTCTCTCCTTGCTTCCTTCCTTCCTTCCCCCTTTAATCTTCCTTCCTTCCTTCCATTTCCATCTCCATCCCTTCCCCTTCAATCTCTCTCTCCTTCCTTTCCCCTTCATTTTCCTTACTTGTCCATCTCCTTCCTTTCCCCTTCAATCTTCCTTCCTTCCTTCCTTCCTTCCCCTTCAATCTCCTTCCTTGTCCATCTCCTTCCTTTCCCCTTCAATGTTCCTTCCTTCCTTCCATTTCCATCTCCATCCCTTCCCCTTCAATCTCTCTCTCCTTCCTTCCTTCCTTCCTTTCCCCCTCAATCTCCTTCCGTCCTTCCTTCCCCCTTCAATCTCCTTCCTTGTCCATCTCCTTCCTTTCCCCTTCAATCTTCCTTCATTCCTTCCATTTCCATTTCCATTTCCATCTCCATCCCTTCCCCTTCAATCTCTCTCTCCTTCCTTTCCCCTTCATCTTCCTTCCTTCTCCATCTCCTTTCTCCTTCAATCTTCCTTCTTTCCATCTCCATCCCTTCCCCTTCAATCTCTCTCTCCTTCCTTCCCCCTTCAATCTCCTTCCGTGTCCATCTCCTTCCTTTCCTTTTCAATCTTCCTTCCTTCCTTCCTTCCATTTCCATCTCCATCCCTTCCCCATCAATATCTCTCTCCTTCCATTCCCCTTCATCTTCCTTCCTTCTCCATCTCCTTTCCCCTTCAATCTTCCTTCTTTCCATCTCCATCCCTTCCCCTTCAATCTCTCCTTCCTTCCCCCTTCAATCTCCTTCCTTGTCCATCTCCTTCCTTTCCCCTTCAATCTTGCTTCCTTCCATCTCCATCCCTTCCCCTTCAATCTCTCTCTCCTTCCTTCCTTCCTTCCTTCCTTCCTTCCTTCCTTCCCTTTTAATCACCTTCCTTGTCCATCGCCTTCCTTTCCCCTTCAATCGTCCTTCCTTCCGTCCATCTCCATCTCCATCCCTTCCCCTTCAATCTCTCTCCTTCCTTTCCCCTTAATCTTCCTTCCTTCTCCATCTCCTTTCCCCTTCAATCTTCCTTCCTCCCATCTCCATCCCTTCCCCTTCAATCTCTCCTTCCTTCCCCCTTCAATCTCCTTCCTTGTCCATCTCCTTCCTTTCCCCGTCAATCTTCCTTCCTTCCTTCCATTTCCATCTCCATCCCTTCCCCTTCAATCTCTCTCTCCTTCCTTCCTTCTTTCCTTCCTTCCTTCCTTCCTTCCTTCCCCCTTCAATCTCCTTCCTTCTCCATCTCCATCCTTTCCCCTTCATCTTCCTTCCTTCTCCATCTCCTTTCCCCTACAATCTTCCTTCCTTTCATCTCCATCCCTTCCCCTTCAATCTCTCTCTCCTTCCTTCCTTCCTTCCCCCTTTAATCTCCTTCCTTGTCCATCTCCTTCCTTTCCCCTTCAGTCTTCCTTCCTTCCTTCCATCTCCATCTCCATTCCTTCCCCTTCAATCTCTCTCCTTCCTTCCTTCCTTCCTTCCTTCCACCTTCCTTCCTTCCTTCCACCTTCAATCTCCATCCTTCTCCATCTTCTTCCTTTCCCCTTCAAACTTGCTTCCTTCCTTTCATCTCCATCTCCATCCCTTCCCCTTCAATCTCCTTCCTTCCTTCCTTCCCCCTTCATTTTCCTTCCTTCTCCATCTCCTTTCGCCTTCAGTCTTCCTTCCTTCCTTCCCCCTTCATCTTCCTTCCTTCTCCATCTCCTTTCCCCTTCAGTCTTCCTTCCTTCCATCTCCATCCCTTCCCCTTCAATCTCTCTCTCCTTCCTTTCTTCCCCCTTCAATCTCCTTCCTTCTCCATCTTGTTCCTTTCCCCTTCAATCGTCCTTCCTTCCTTCCATCTCCATCTCCATCCCTTTCCTTTCAATCTCTCTCTTCTTCCTTCCTTCCTTCCCCCTTCAATCTCCTTCCTTCCTTCCTTCCCCCTTCAAACTTCCTTCCTTCCTTCCATCTCAATCTCCATCCCTTCCCCTTCAATCTCTCTCTCCTTCCTTCCTTCCCCCCTTCAATCTCCTTCCTTCCTTCCTTCCCCCTTCAATCTCCTTCCTTGTCCATCTCCTTCCTTTCCCCTTCAATCTTCTTTCCTTCCTTCCTTCCATTTCCATCTCCATCCTTTCCCCTTCAATCTCTCTCTTTCCTTTCCCCTTCATCTTCCTTCCTTCTCCATGTCCTTTCCCCTTCAATCTTTTTTCCTCCCATCTCCATCCCTTCCCCTTCAGTCTCTCTCTCCTTCCTTCCTTCCCCCTTCAATCTCCTTCCTTCTCCATCTTCTTCCTTTCCCCTTCAATCTTCCTTCCTTCCTTCCATCTCCATCTCCATCCCTTTCCCTTCAATCTCTCTCTCCTTCCTTCCTTCCTTCCTTCCCCCTATAATCTCCTTCCTTCCTTCCTTTCCCCTTCAATCTTCCTTCCTTCCTTCCTTCCATCTCCATCTCCATCCCTTCCCCTTCAATCTCTCTCTCCTTCCTTCCTTCCTTCCCCCTTCAATCTCCTTCCTTCCTTCCTTCCTTCCTTCCCCCTTCAATCTCCTTCCTTGTCCATCTCCTTCCTTTCCCCTTCAATCTTCCTTCCTTCCTTCCATTTCCATCTCCATCCCTTCCCCTTCAATCTCTCTCTCCTTCCTTCCCCCTTCAATCTCCTTCCTTGTCCATCTCTTTCCTTTCCCCTTCAATCTTCCTTCCTTCCTTCCCCCTTCAATCTCCTTCCTTGTCCATCTCCTTCCTTTCCCCTTCAATCTTCCTTCCTTCCTTCCTTCCATTTCCATCTCCATCTCCATCCCTTCCCCTTCAATCTCTCTCTCCTTCCTTTCCCCTTCATCTTCCTTCCTTCTCCATCTGCTTTCCCCTTCAATCTTCCTTCCTCCCATCTCCATCCCTTCCCCTTCAATCTCTCTCTCCTTTCTTTCCCCTTCATTTTCCTTACTTGTCCATCTCCTTCCTTTCCCCTTCAATCTTCCTTCCTTCCTTCCTTCCTTCCCCTTCAATCTCCTTCCTTGTCCATCTCCTTCCTTTCCCCTTCAATGTTCCTTCCTTCCTTCCATTTCCATCTCCATCCCTTCCCCTTCAATCTCTCTCTCCTTCCTTCCTTCCTTCCTTTCCCCCTCAATCTCCTTCCGTCCTTCCTTCCCCCTTCAATCTCCTTCCTTGTCCATCTCCTTCCTTTCCCCTTCAATCTTCCTTCATTCCTTCCATTTCCATTTCCATTTCCATCTCCATCCCTTCCCCTTCAATCTCTCTCTCCTTCCTTTCCCCTTCATCTTCCTTCCTTCTCCATCTCCTTTCTCCTTCAATCTTCCTTCTTTCCATCTCCATCCCTTCCCCTTCAATCTCTCTCTCCTTCCTTCCCCCTTCAATCTCCTTCCGTGTCCATCTCCTTCCTTTCCTTTTCAATCTTCCTTCCTTCCTTCCTTCCATTTCCATCTCCATCCCTTCCCCATCAATATCTCTCTCCTTCCATTCCCCTTCATCTTCCTTCCTTCTCCATCTCCTTTCCCCTTCAATCTTCCTTCTTTCCATCTCCATCCCTTCCCCTTCAATCTCTCCTTCCTTCCCCCTTCAATCTCCTTCCTTGTCCATCTCCTTCCTTTCCCCTTCAATCTTGCTTCCTTCCATCTCCATCCCTTCCCCTTCAATCTCTCTCTCCTTCCTTCCTTCCTTCCTTCCTTCCTTCCTTCCTTCCTTCCTTCCTTCCTTCCCCTTTTAATCACCTTCCTTGTCCATCGCCTTCCTTTCCCCTTCAATCGTCCTTCCTTCCGTCCATCTCCATCTCCATCCCTTCCCCTTCAATCTCTCTCCTTCCTTTCCCCTTAATCTTCCTTCCTTCTCCATCTCCTTTCCCCTTCAATCTTCCTTCCTCCCATCTCCATCCCTTCCCCTTCAATCTCTCCTTCCTTCCCCCTTCAATCTCCTTCCTTGTCCATCTCCTTCCTTTCCCCGTCAATCTTCCTTCCTTCCTTCCATTTCCATCTCCATCCCTTCCCCTTCAATCTCTCTCTCCTTCCTTCCTTCGTTCCTTCCTTCCTTCCTTCCTTCCCCCTTCAATCTCCTTCCTTCTCCATCTCCATCCTTTCCCCTTCATCTTCCTTCCTTCTCCATCTCCTTTCCCCTACAATCTTCCTTCCTTTCATCTCCATCCCTTCCCCTTCAATCTCTCTCTCCTTCCTTCCTTCCTTCCCCCTTTAATCTCCTTCCTTGTCCATCTCCTTCCTTTCCCCTTCAGTCTTCCTTCCTTCCTTCCATCTCCATCTCCATTCCTTCCCCTTCAATCTCTCTCCTTCCTTCCTTCCTTCCTTCCTTCCACCTTCCTTCCTTCCTTCCACCTTCAATCTCCATCCTTCTCCATCTTCTTCCTTTCCCCTTCAAACTTGCTTCCTTCCTTTCATCTCCATCTCCATCCCTTCCCCTTCAATCTCCTTCCTTCCTTCCTTCCCCCTTCATTTTCCTTCCTTCTCCATCTCCTTTCGCCTTCAGTCTTCCTTCCTTCCTTCCCCCTTCATCTTCCTTCCTTCTCCATCTCCTTTCCCCTTCAGTCTTCCTTCCTTCCATCTCCATCCCTTCCCCTTCAATCTCTCTCTCCTTCCTTTCTTCCCCCTTCAATCTCCTTCCTTCTCCATCTTGTTCCTTTCCCCTTCAATCGTCCTTCCTTCCTTCCATCTCCATCTCCATCCCTTTCCTTTCAATCTCTCTCTTCTTCCTTCCTTCCTTCCCCCTTCAATCTCCTTCCTTCCTTCCTTCCCCCTTCAAACTTCCTTCCTTCCTTCCATCTCAATCTCCATCCCTTCCCCTTCAATCTCTCTCTCCTTCCTTCCTTCCCCCCTTCAATCTCCTTCCTTCCTTCCTTCCTTCCCCCTTCAATCTCCTTCCTTGTCCATCTCCTTCCTTTCCCCTTCAATCTTCTTTCCTTCCTTCCTTCCATTTCCATCTCCATCCTTTCCCCTTCAATCTCTCTCTTTCCTTTCCCCTTCATCTTCCTTCCTTCTCCATGTCCTTTCCCCTTCAATCTTTTTTCCTCCCATCTCCATCCCTTCCCCTTCAGTCTCTCTCTCCTTCCTTCCTTCCCCCTTCAATCTCCTTCCTTCTCCATCTTCTTCCTTTCCCCTTCAATCTTCCTTCCTTCCTTCCATCTCCATCTCCATCCCTTTCCCTTCAATCTCTCTCTCCTTCCTTCCTTCCTTCCTTCCCCCTATAATCTCCTTTCTTCCTTCCTTTCCCCTTCAATCTTCCTTCCTTCCTTCCTTCCATCTCCATCTCCATCCCTTCCCCTTCAATCTCTCTCTCCTTCCTTCCTTCCTTCCCCCTTCAATCTCCTTCCTTCCTTCCTTCCTTCCCCCTTCAATCTCCTTCCTTGTCCATCTCCTTCCTTTCCCCTTCAATCTTCCTTCCTTCCTTCCATTTCCATCTCCATCCCTTCCCCTTCAATCTCTCTCTCCTTCCTTCCCCCTTCAATCTCCTTCCTTGTCCATCTCTTTCCTTTCCCCTTCAATCTTCCTTCCTTCCTTCCCCCTTCAATCTCCTTCCTTGTCCATCTCCTTCCTTTCCCCTTCAATCTTCCTTCCTTCCTTCCTTCCATTTCCATCTCCATCTCCATCTCCATCCCTTCCCCTTCAATCTCTCTCTCCTTCCTTTCCCCTTCATCTTCCTTCCTTCTCCATCTGCTTTCCCCTTCAATCTTCCTTCCTCCCATCTCCATCCCTTCCCCTTCAATCTCTCTCTCCTTCCTTCCCCCTTCAATCTCCTTCCTTGTCCATCTCCTTCCTTTCCCCGTCAATCTTCCTTGCTTCCTTCCTTCCATTTCCATCTCCATCCCTTCCCCTTCAATCTCTCTCTCCTTCCTTCCTTCTTTCCTTCCTTCCTTCCTTCCCCCTTCAATCTCCTTCCTTCTCCATCTCCTTCCTTTCCCCTTCATCTTCCTTCCTTCTCCATCTCCTTCCCCCTTCATCTTCCTTCCTTCTCCATCTCCTTTCCCCTTCAGTCTTCCTTCCTTCCATCTCCATCCCTTCCCCTTCAATCTCTCTCTCCTTCCTTTCTTCCCCCTTCAATCTCCTTCCTTCTCCATCTTGTTCCTTTCCCCTTCAATCGTCCTTCCTTCCTTCCATCTCCATCTCCATCCCTTTCCTTTCAATCTCTCTCTTCTTCCTTCCTTCCTTCCCCCTTCAATCTCCTTCCTTCCTTCCTTCCCCCTTCAAACTTCCTTCCTTCCTTCCATCTCAATCTCCATCCCTTCCCCTTCAATCTCTCTCTCCTTCCTTCCTTCCCCCCTTCAATCTCCTTCCTTCCTTCCTTCCCCCTTCAATCTCCTTCCTTGTCCATCTCCTTCCTTTCCCCTTCAATCTTCTTTCCTTCCTTCCTTCCATTTCCATCTCCATCCTTTCCCCTTCAATCTCTCTCTTTCCTTTCCCCTTCATCTTCCTTCCTTCTCCATGTCCTTTCCCCTTCAATCTTTTTTCCTCCCATCTCCATCCCTTCCCCTTCAGTCTCTCTCTCCTTCCTTCCTTCCCCCTTCAATCTCCTTCCTTCTCCATCTTCTTCCTTTCCCCTTCAATCTTCCTTCCTTCCTTCCATCTCCATCTCCATCCCTTTCCCTTCAATCTCTCTCTCCTTCCTTCCTTCCTTCCTTCCCCCTATAATCTCCTTTCTTCCTTCCTTTCCCCTTCAATCTTCCTTCCTTCCTTCCTTCCATCTCCATCTCCATCCCTTCCCCTTCAATCTCTCTCTCCTTCCTTCCTTCCTTCCCCCTTCAATCTCCTTCCTTCCTTCCTTCCTTCCCCCTTCAATCTCCTTCCTTGTCCATCTCCTTCCTTTCCCCTTCAATCTTCCTTCCTTCCTTCCATTTCCATCTCCATCCCTTCCCCTTCAATCTCTCTCTCCTTCCTTCCCCCTTCAATCTCCTTCCTTGTCCATCTCTTTCCTTTCCCCTTCAATCTTCCTTCCTTCCTTCCCCCTTCAATCTCCTTCCTTGTCCATCTCCTTCCTTTCCCCTTCAATCTTCCTTCCTTCCTTCCTTCCATTTCCATCTCCATCTCCATCTCCATCCCTTCCCCTTCAATCTCTCTCTCCTTCCTTTCCCCTTCATCTTCCTTCCTTCTCCATCTGCTTTCCCCTTCAATCTTCCTTCCTCCCATCTCCATCCCTTCCCCTTCAATCTCTCTCTCCTTCCTTCCCCCTTCAATCTCCTTCCTTGTCCATCTCCTTCCTTTCCCCGTCAATCTTCCTTGCTTCCTTCCTTCCATTTCCATCTCCATCCCTTCCCCTTCAATCTCTCTCTCCTTCCTTCCTTCTTTCCTTCCTTCCTTCCTTCCCCCTTCAATCTCCTTCCTTCTCCATCTCCTTCCTTTCCCCTTCATCTTCCTTCCTTCTCCATCTCCTTTCCCCTTCATCTTTCTTCCTTCCCCATCTCCTTTCCCCTACAATCTTCATTCCTTTCATCTCCATCCCTTCCCCTTCAATCTCTCTCTCCTTGCTTCCTTCCTTCCTTCCCCCTTTAATCTTCCTTCCTTCCTTCCATTTCCATCTCCATCCCTTCCCCTTCAATCTCTCTCTCCTTCCTTTCCCCTTCATTTTCCTTACTTGTCCATCTCCTTCCTTTCCCCTTCAATCTTCCTTCCTTCCTTCCTTCCTTCCCCTTCAATCTCCTTCCTTGTCCATCTCCTTCCTTTCCCCTTCAATGTTCCTTCCTTCCTTCCATTTCCATCTCCATCCCTTCCCCTTCAATCTCTCTCTCCTTCCTTCCTTCCTTCCTTTCCCACTCAATCTCCTTCCGTCCTTCCTTCCCCCTTCAATCTCCTTCCTTGTCCATCTCCTTCCTTTCCCCTTCAATCTTCCTTCATTCCTTCCATTTCCATTTCCATTTCCATCTCCATCCCTTCCCCTTCAATCTCTCTCTCCTTCCTTTCCCCTTCATCTTCCTTCCTTCTCCATCTCCTTTCTCCTTCAATCTTCCTTCTTTCCATCTCCATCCCTTCCCCTTCAATCTCTCTCTCCTTCCTTCCCCCTTCAATCTCCTTCCGTGTCCATCTCCTTCCTTTCCTTTTCAATCTTCCTTCCTTCCTTCCTTCCATTTCCATCTCCATCCCTTCCCCATCAATATCTCTCTCCTTCCATTCCCCTTCATCTTCCTTCCTTCTCCATCTCCTTTCCCCTTCAATCTTCCTTCTTTCCATCTCCATCCCTTCCCCTTCAATCTCTCCTTCCTTCCCCCTTCAATCTCCTTCCTTGTCCATCTCCTTCCTTTCCCCTTCAATCTTGCTTCCTTCCATCTCCATCCCTTCCCCTTCAATCTCTCTCTCCTTCCTTCCTTCCTTCCTTCCTTCCTTCCTTCCTTCCTTCCTTCCTTCCTTCCTTCCTTCCCCTTTTAATCACCTTCCTTGTCCATCGCCTTCCTTTCCCCTTCAATCGTCCTTCCTTCCGTCCATCTCCATCTCCATCCCTTCCCCTTCAATCTCTCTCCTTCCTTTCCCCTTAATCTTCCTTCCTTCTCCATCTCCTTTCCCCTTCAATCTTCCTTCCTCCCATCTCCATCCCTTCCCCTTCAATCTCTCCTTCCTTCCCCCTTCAATCTCCTTCCTTGTCCATCTCCTTCCTTTCCCCTTCAATCTTGCTTCCTTCCATCTCCATCCCTTCCCCTTCAATCTCTCTCTCCTTCCTTCCTTCCTTCCCCATTCAATCTCCTTCCTTGTCCATCTCCTTCCTTTCCCCTTCAATCTTCCTTCCTTCCTTCCATTTCCATCTCCATCTCCATCCCTTCCCCTTCAATCTCTCTCTCCTTCCTTCCTTCCTTCCCCCTTCAATCTCCTTCCTTCCTTCCTTCCTTCCCCCTTCAATCTCCTTTCTTGTCCATCTCCTTCCTTTCCCCTTCAATCTTGCTTCCTTCCTTCCTTCCCCTCCAATCTTCCTTCCTTCCATCTCTTCCCCTTCAATCTCTCTCTCCTTCCTTCCTTCCCCCTTCAATCTCCTTCCTTGTCCATCTCCTTCCTTTCCCCTTCAATAATGCTTCCTTCCATCTCCATCCCTTCCCCTTCAATCTCTCTCTCCTTCCTTCCTTCCTTCCCCCTTCAATCTCCTTCCTTCTCCATCTTCTTCCTTTCCCCTTGAATCGTCCTTCCTTCCTTCCATCTCCATCTCCATCCCTTCCCCTTCAATCTCTCTCTCCTTCCTTCCTTCCTTCCCCTTCAATCTCCTTCCTTCCTTCCTTCCCCCTTCAATCTCCTTCCTTGTCCATCTCCTTCCTTTCCCCTTCAATCTTCCTTCCTTCCTTCCTTCCTTCCCCTTCAATCTCCTTCCTTGTCCATCTCCTTCCTTTCCCCTTCAATCTTCCTTCCGTCCTTCCATTTCCATCTCCATCTCCATCCCTTCCTCTTCAATCTCTCTCTCCTTCCTTTCCCCTTCATCTTCCTTCCTTCTCCATCTCCTTTCTCCTTCAATCTTCCTTCTTTCCATCTCCATCCCTTCCCCTTCAATCTCTCTCTCCTTCCTTCCCCCTTCAATCTCCTTCCGTGTCAATCTCCTTCCTTTCCCCTTCAATATTCCTTCCTTCCTTCCCCCTTCAATCTCCTTCCTTGTCCATCTCCTTCCTTTCCTTTTCAATCTTCCTTCCTTCCTTCCTTCCATTTCCATCTCCATCCCTTCCCCATCAATATCTCTCTCCTTCCTTTCCCCTTCATCTTCCCTCCTTCTCCATCTCCTTTCGCCTTCATTCTTCCTTCTTTCCATCTCCATCCCTTCCCCTTCAATCTCTCCTTCCTTCCCCCTTCAATCTCCTTCCTTGTCCATCTCCTTCCTTTCCCCTTCAATCTTCCTTCCTTCCTTCCTTCCATTTCCATCTCCATCTCCATCCCTTCCCCTTCAATCTCTCTCTCCTTCCTTTCCCCTTCATCTTCCTTCCTTCTCCATCTCCTTTCCCCTTCAATCTTCCTTCCTCCCATCTCCATCCCTTCCCCTTCAATCTCTCTCTCCTTCCTTCCCCCTTCAATCTCCTTCCTTGTCCATCTCCTTCCTTTCCCCGTCAATCTTCCTTCCTTCCTTCCTTCCATTTCCATCTCCATCTCCATCCCTTCCCCTTCAATCTCTCTCTCCTTCCTTTCCCCTTCATCTTCCTTCCTTCTCCATCACCTTTCCCCTTCAATCTTCCTTCTTTCCATCTCCATCCCTTCCCCTTCAATCTCTCTCTCCTTCCTTCCCCCTTCAATCTCCTTCCTTGTCCATCTCCTTCCTTTCCCCGTCAATCTTCCTTCCTTCCTTCCATTTCCATCTCCATCCCTTCCCCTTCAATCTCTCTCTCCTTCCTTCCTTCTTTCCTTCCTTCCTTCCTTCCTTCCCCCTTCAATCTCCTTCCTTCTCCATCTCCTTCCTTTCCCCTTCATCTTCCTTCCTTCTCCATCTCCTTTCCCCTTCATCTTCCTTCCTTCCCCATCTCCTTTCCCCTACAATCTTCCTTCCTTTCATCTCCATCCCTTCCCCTTCAATCTCTCTGTCCTTCCTTCCTTCCTTCCCCCTTTAATCTCCTTCCTTGTCCATCTCCTTCCTTTCCCCTTCAGTCTTCCTTCCTTCCTTCCATCTCCATCTCCATTCCTTCCCCTTCAATCTCTCTCCTTCCTTCCTTCCTTTCTTCCTTCCACCTTCCTTCCTTCCTTCCCCCTTCAATCTCCTTCCTTCTCCATCTTTTTCCTTTCCCCTTCAAACTTGCTTCCTTCCTTTCATCTCCATCTCCATCCCTTCCCCTTCAATCTCCTTCCTTCCTTCCTTCCCCCTTCAATCTCCTTCCTTCTCCATCTTTTTCCTTTCCCCTTCAAACTTGCTTCCTTCCTTCCATCTCCATCTCCATCCCTTCCCCTTCAATCTCTCTCTCCTTCCTTCCTTCCCCCTATAATCTCCTTCCTTCCTTCCTTTCCCCTTCAATCTTCATTCCTTCCTTCCTTCCATCTCCATCTCCATCCCTTCCCCTTCAATCTCTCTCTCCTTCCTTCCTTCCTTCCCCCTTCAATCTCCTTCCTTCCTTCCTTCCCCCTTCAATCTCCTTCCTTGTCCATCTCCTTCCTTTCCCCTTCAATCTTCCTTCCTTCCTTCCATTTCCATCTCCATCCCTTCCCCTTCAATCTCTCTCTCCTTCCTTCCCCCTTCAATCTCCTTCGTTGTCCATCTCCTTCCTTTCCCCTTCAATCTTACTTCCTTCCTTCCCCCTTCAATCTCCTTCCTTGTCCATCTCCTTCCTTTCCCCTTCAATCTTCCTTCCTTCCTTCCTTCCATTTCCATCTCCATCCCTTCCCCATCAATATCTCTCTCCTTCCATTCCCCTTCATCTTCCTTCTTTCTCCATTTCCTTTCCCCTTCAATCTTCCTTCCTCCCATCTCCATCCCTTCCCCTTCAATCTCTCTCTCCTTCCTTCCCCCTTCAATGTCCTTCCTTGTCCATCAACTTCCTTTCCCCGTCAATCTTCCTTCCTTCCTTCCTTCCATTTCCATCTCCATCCCTTCCCCTTCAATCTCTCTCTACTTCCTTCCTTCTTTCCTTCCTTCCTTCCTTCCTTCCCCCTTAAATCTCCTTCCTTCTCCATCTCCTTCCTTTCCCCTTCATCTTCCTTCCTTCTCCATCTCCTTTCCCCTTCATCTTCCTTCCTTCCCCATCTCCTTTCCCCTACAATCTTCCTTCCTTTCATCTCCATCCCTTCCCCTTCAATCTCTCTTTCCTTCCTTCCCCCTTCAATCTCCTTCCTTGTCCATCTCCTTCCTTTCCCCTTCAATCTTCCTTCCTTCCTTCCTTCCTTCCCCTTCAATCTCCTTCCTTGTCCATCTCCTTCCTTTCCCCTTCAATATTCCTTCCTTCCTTCCATTTCCATCTCCATCCCTTCCCCTTCAATCTCTCTCTCCTTCCTTCCTTCCTTCCTTCCTTCCCCCCTCAATCTCCTTCCGTCCTTCCTTCCCCCTTCAATCTCCTTCCTTGTCCATCTCCTTCCTTTCCCCTTCAATCTTCCTTCCTTCCTTCCATTTCCATCTCCATCCCTTCCCCTTCAATCTCTCTCTCCTTCCTTCCCCCTTCAATCTCCTTCCTTGTCCATCTCCTTCCTTTCCCCTTCAATCTTCCTTCCTTCCTTCCCCCTTCAATCTCCTTCCTTGTCCATCTCCTTCCTTTCCCCTTCAATCTTCCTTCCATTTCCATTTCCATTTCCATCTCCATCCCTTCCCCTTCAATCTCTCTCTCCTTCCTTTCCCCTTCATCTTCCTTCCTTCTCCATCTCCTTTCTCCTTCAATCTTCCTTCTTTCCATCTCCATCCCTTCCCCTTCAATCTCTCTCTCCTTCCTGCCCCCTTCAATCTCCTTCCTTGTCCATCTCCTTCCTTTCCCCTTCAATCTTGCTTCCTTCCATCTCCATCCCTTCCCCTTCAATCTCTCTCTCCTTCCTTCCTTCCTTCCCCATTCAATCTCCTTCCTTGTCCATCTCCTTCCTTTCCCCTTCAATCTTCCTTCCTTCCTTCCATTTCCATCTCCATCTCCATCCCTTCCCCTTCAATCTCTCTCTCCTTCCTTCCTTCCTTCCCCCTTCAATCTCCTTCCTTCCTTCCTTCCTTCCCCCTTCAATCTCCTTCCTTGTCCATCTCCTTCCTTTCCCCTTCAATCTTCCTTCCTTCCTTCCTTCCCCTCCAATCTTCCTTCCTTCCATCTCTTCCCCTTCAATCTCTCTCTCCTTCCTTCCTTCCCCCTTCAATCTCCTTCCTTGTCCATCTCCTTCCTTTCCCCTTCAATCTTGCTTCCTTCCATCTCCATCCCTTCGCCTTCAATCTCTCTCTCCTTCCTTCCTTCCTTCCCCCTTCAATCTCCTTCCTTCTCCATCTTCTTCCTTTCCCCTTGAATCGTCCTTCCTTCCTTCCATCTCCATCTCCATCCCTTCCCCTTCAATCTCTCTCTCCTTCCTTCCTTCCTTCCCCTTCAATCTCCTTCCTTCCTTCCTTCCCCCTTCAATCTCCTTCCTTGTCCATCTCCTTCCTTTCCCCTTCAATCTTCCTTCCTTCCTTCCTTCCTTCCCCTTCAATCTCCTTCCTTGTCCATCTCCTTCCTTTCCCCTTCAATCTTCCTTCCGTCCTTCCATTTCCATCTCCATCTCCATCCCTTCCTCTTCAATCTCTCTCTCCTTCCTTTCCCCTTCATCTTCCTTCCTTCTCCATCTCCTTTCCCCTTCAATCTTCCTTCTTTCCATCTCCATCCCTTCCCCTTCAATCTCTCTCTCCTTCCTTCCCCCTTCAATCTCCTTCCGTGTCAATCTCCTTCCTTTCCCCTTCAATATTCCTTCCTTCCTTCCCCCTTCAATCTCCTTCCTTGTCCATCTCCTTCCTTTCCTTTTCAATCTTCCTTCCTTCCTTCCTTCCATTTCCATCTCCATCCCTTCCCCATCAATATCTCTCTCCTTCCTTTCCCCTTCATCTTCCCTCCTTCTCCATCTCCTTTCGCCTTCATTCTTCCTTCTTTCCATCTCCATCCCTTCCCCTTCAATCTCTCCTTCCTTCCCCCTTCAATCTCCTTCCTTGTCCATCTCCTTCCTTTCCCCTTCAATCTTCTTTCCTTCCTTCCTTCCATTTCCATCTCCATCCTTTCCCCTTCAATCTCTCTCTTTCCTTTCCCCTTCATCTTCCTTCCTTCTCCATGTCCTTTCCCCTTCAAACTTTTTTCCTCCCATCTCCATCCCTTCCCCTTCAATCTCTCTCTCCTTCCTTCCCCCTTCAATCTCCTTCCTTGTCCATCCCCTTCCTTTCCCCTTCAATCTTACTTCCTTCCTTCCCCCTTCAATCTCCTTCCTTGTCCATCAACTTCCTTTCCCCGTCAATCTTCCTTCCTTCCTTCCTTCCATTTCCATCTCCATCCCTTCCCCTTCAATCTCTCTCTCCTTCCTTCCTTCTTTCCTTCCTTCCTTCCTTCCTTCCCCCTTCAATCTCCTTCCTTCTCCATCTCCTTCCTTTCCCCTTCATCTTCCTTCCTTCTCCATCTCCATTCCCCTTCATCTTCCTTCCTTCTCCATTTCCTTTCCCCTTCAATCTTCCTTCCTCCCATCTCCATCCCTTCCCCTTCAATCTCTCTCTCCTTCCTTCCCCCTTCAATCTCCTTCCTTGTCCATCAACTTCCTTTCCCCGTCAATCTTCCTTCCTTCCTTCCTTCCATTTCCATCTCCATCCCTTCCCCTTCAATCTCTCTCTCCTTCCTTCCTTCTTTCCTTCCTTCCTTCCTTCCTTCCCCCTTCAATCTCCTTCCTTCTCCATCTCCTTCCTTTCCCCTTCATCTTCCTTCCTTCTCCATCTCCTTTCCCCTTCATCTTCCTTCCTTCCCCATCTCCTTTCCCCTACAATCTTCCTTCCTTTCATCTCCATCCCTTCCCCTTCAATCTCTCTTTCCTTCCTTCCCCCTTCAATCTCCTTCCTTGTCCATCTCCTTCCTTTCCCCTTCAATCTTCCTTCCTTCCTTCCTTCCTTCCCCTTCAATCTCCTTCCTTGTCCATCTCCTTCCTTTCCCCTTCAATATTCCTTCCTTCCTTCCATTTCCATCTCCATCCCTTCCCCTTCAATCTCTCTCTCCTTCCTTCCTTCCTTCCTTCCCCCCTCAATCTCCTTCCGTCCTTCCTTCCCCCTTCAATCTCCTTCCTTGTCCATCTCCTTCCTTTCCCCTTCAATCTTCCTTCCTTCCTTCCATTTCCATCTCCATCCCTTCCCCTTCAATCTCTCTCTCCTTCCTTCCCCCTTCAATCTCCTTCCTTGTCCATCTCCTTCCTTTCCCCTTCAATCTTCCTTCCTTCCTTCCCCCTTCAATCTCCTTCCTTGTCCATCTCCTTCCTTTCCCCTTCAATCTTCCTTCCATTTCCATTTCCATTTCCATCTCCATCCCTTCCCCTTCAATCTCTCTCTCCTTCCTTTCCCCTTCATCTTCCTTCCTTCTCCATCTCCTTTCTCCTTCAATCTTCCTTCTTTCCATCTCCATCCCTTCCCCTTCAATCTCTCTCTCCTTCCTGCCCCCTTCAATCTCCTTCCTTGTCCATCTCCTTCCTTTCCCCTTCAATCTTGCTTCCTTCCATCTCCATCCCTTCCCCTTCAATCTCTCTCTCCTTCCTTCCTTCCTTCCCCATTCAATCTCCTTCCTTGTCCATCTCCTTCCTTTCCCCTTCAATCTTCCTTCCTTCCTTCCATTTCCATCTCCATCTCCATCCCTTCCCCTTCAATCTCTCTCTCCTTCCTTCCTTCCTTCCCCCTTCAATCTCCTTCCTTCCTTCCTTCCTTCCCCCTTCAATCTCCTTCCTTGTCCATCTCCTTCCTTTCCCCTTCAATCTTCCTTCCTTCCTTCCTTCCCCTCCAATCTTCCTTCCTTCCATCTCTTCCCCTTCAATCTCTCTCTCCTTCCTTCCTTCCCCCTTCAATCTCCTTCCTTGTCCATCTCCTTCCTTTCCCCTTCAATCTTGCTTCCTTCCATCTCCATCCCTTCGCCTTCAATCTCTCTCTCCTTCCTTCCTTCCTTCCCCCTTCAATCTCCTTCCTTCTCCATCTTCTTCCTTTCCCCTTGAATCGTCCTTCCTTCCTTCCATCTCCATCTCCATCCCTTCCCCTTCAATCTCTCTCTCCTTCCTTCCTTCCTTCCCCTTCAATCTCCTTCCTTCCTTCCTTCCCCCTTCAATCTCCTTCCTTGTCCATCTCCTTCCTTTCCCCTTCAATCTTCCTTCCTTCCTTCCTTCCTTCCCCTTCAATCTCCTTCCTTGTCCATCTCCTTCCTTTCCCCTTCAATCTTCCTTCCGTCCTTCCATTTACATCTCCATCTCCATCCCTTCCTCTTAAATCTCTCTCTCCTTCCTTTCCCCTTCATCTTCCTTCCTTCTCCATCTCCTTTCCCCTTCAATCTTCCTTCTTTCCATCTCCATCCCTTCCCCTTCAATCTCTCTCTCCTTCCTTCCCCCTTCAATCTCCTTCCGTGTCAATCTCCTTCCTTTCCCCTTCAATATTCCTTCCTTCCTTCCCCCTTCAATCTCCTTCCTTGTCCATCTCCTTCCTTTCCTTTTCAATCTTCCTTCCTTCCTTCCTTCCATTTCCATCTCCATCCCTTCCCCATCAATATCTCTCTCCTTCCTTTCCCCTTCATCTTCCCTCCTTCTCCATCTCCTTTCGCCTTCATTCTTCCTTCTTTCCATCTCCATCCCTTCCCCTTCAATCTCTCCTTCCTTCCCCCTTCAATCTCCTTCCTTGTCCATCTCCTTCCTTTCCCCTTCAATCTTCCTTCATTCCTTCCTTCCATTTCCATCTCCATCCCTTCCCCTTCAAACTCTCTCTCCTTCCTTTCCACTTCATCTTCCTTCCTTCTCCATCTCCTTTCCCCTTCAATCTTCCTTCCTCCCATCTCCATCCCTTCCCCTTCAATCTCTCTCTCCTTCCTTCCCCCTTCAATCTCCTTCCTTGTCCATCTCCTTCCTTTCCCCTTCAATCTTCCTTCCTTCCTTCCCCCTTCAATCTCCTTCCTTGTCCATCTCCTTCCTTTCCCCTTCAATCTTCCTTCCTTCCTTCCTTCCATTTCCATCTCCATCTCCATCCCTTCCCCTTCAATCTCTCTCTCCTTCCTTTCCCCTTCATCTTCCTTCCTTCTCCATCTCCTTTCCCCTTCAATCTTCCTTCCTCCCATCTCCATCCCTTCCCCTTCAATCTCTCTCCTACCTTCCTTCCCCCTTCAATCTCCTTTCTTGTCCATCTCTTTCCTTTCCCCTTCAAACTTCCTTCCTTCCTTCCATTTCCATCTCCATCTCCATCCCTTCCCCTTCACTCTCTCTCTCCTTCCTTTCCCCTTCATCTTCCTTCCTTCTCCATCTCCTTTCCCCTTCAATCTTCCTTCTTTCCATCTCCAGCCCTTCCCCTTCAATCTCTCTCTCCTTCTTTCCCCCTTCAATCTCCTTCCTTGTCCATCTCCTTCCTTTCCCCTTCAATCTTCCTTCCTACCTTCCCCCTTCAATCTCCTTCCTTGTCCATCTCCTTCCTTTCCCTTTCAATCTTCCTTCCTTCCTTCCTTCCATTTCCATCGCCATCTCCATCCCTTCCCCTTCAATCTCTCTCTCCTTCCTTTCCCCTTCATCTTCCTTCCTTATCCATCTCCTTTACCCTTCAATCTTCCTTCCTCCCATCTCCATCCCTTCCCCTTCAATCTCTCTCTCCTTCCTTCCCCGTTCAATCTCCTTCCTTGTCCATCTCCTTCCTTTCCCCGTCAATCTTCCTTCCTTCCATTTCCATCTCCATCCCTTCCCCTTCAATCTCTCTCTCCTTCCTTCCTTCTTTCCTACCTTCCTTCCTTCCTTCCCCTTCAATCTCCTTCCTTCTCCATCTCCTTCCTTTCCCCTTCATCTTCCTTCCTTCCCCATCTCCTTTCCCCTACAATCTTCCTTCCTTTCATCTCCATCCCTTCCCCTTCAATCTCTCTCTCCTTCCTTCCTTCCTTCCTTCCCCCTTTAATCTCCTTCCTTGTCCATCTCCTTCCTTTCCCCTTCAGTCTTCCTTCCTTCCTTCCATCTCCATCTCCATTCCTTCCCCTTCAATCTCTCTCCTTCCTTCCTTCTTTCCTTCCACCTTCCTTCCTTCCTTCCCCCTTCAATCTCCTTCCTTCTCCATCTTCTTCCTTTCCCCTTCAAACTTGCTTCCTTCCTTTCATCTCCATCTCCATCCCTTCCCCTTCAATCTCCTTCCTTCCTTCATTCCCCCTTCATCTTCCTTCCTTCTCCATCTCCTTTCCCCTTCAGTCTTCCTTCCTTCCATCTCCATCCCTTCCCCTTCAATCTCTCTCTCCTTCCTTTCTTCCCCCTTCAATCTCCTTCCTTCTCCATCTTCCTTCTTTCCCCTTCAATCGTCCTTCCTTCCTTCCATCTCCATCTCCATCCCTCTCCCTTCAATCTCTCTTTTCTTCCTTCCTTCCTTCCCCCTTCAATATCCTTCCTTCCTTCCTTCCTTCCCCCTTCAATCTTCCTTCCTTCCTTCCATCTCAATCTCCATCCCTTCCCCTTCAATCTCTCTCCTTCCTTCCTTCCTTCCCCCCTTCAATCTCCTTCCTTCCTTCCTTCCCCCTTCAATCTCCTTCTTTGTCCATCTCCTTCCTTTCCCCTTCAATCTTCTTTCCTTCCTTCCTTCCATTTCCATCTCCATCCTTTCCCCTTCAATCTCTCTCTTTCCTTTCCCCTTCATCTTCCTTCCTTCCATCTCCATCCCTTCCCCTTCAATCTCTTTCTCCTTCCTTCCTTCCTTCCCCCTTCAATCTCCTTCCTTGTCCATCTCCTTCCTTTCCCCTTCAATCTTCCTTCCTTCCTTCCTTCCCCTCCAATCTTCCTTCCTTCCATCTCTTCCCCTTCAATCTCACTCTCCTTCCTTCCTTCCCCCTTCAATCTCCTTCCTTGTCCATCTCCTTCCTTCCCCCTTCAATCTTCCTTCCTTCCTTCCATTTCCATTTCCATCTCCATCCCTTCCCCTTCAATCTCTCCTTCCTTCCCCCTTCAATCTCCTTTCGTGTCCATCTCCTTCCTTTCCCCTTCAATCTTCCTTCCTTCCTTCCATTTCCATCTCCATCCCTTCCCCTTCAATCTCTCTCTCCTTCCTTTCCCCTTCATCTTCCTTCCTTCTCCATCTCCTTTTCCCCTTCGATCTTCCTTCCTCCCATCTCCATCCCTTCCCCTTCAATCTCTCTCTCCTTCCTTCCTTCCCCCTTCAATCTCCTACCTTGTCCATCTCCTTCCTTTCCCCTTCAATCTTCCTTCCTTCCTTCCTTCCTTCCCCTTCAATCTCCTTTATTGTCCATCTCCTTCCTTTCCCCTTCAATCTTGCTTCCTTCCATTTCCATCTCCATCCCTTCCCCTTCAATCTCTCTCTCCTTCCTTCCTTCCTTCCCCCTTCAATCTCCTTCCTTGTCCATCTCCTTCCTTTCCCCTTCAATCTTCCTTCCTTCTTTCCTTCCCCTCCAATGTTCCTTCCTTCCATCTCTTCCCCTTCAATCTCACTCTCCTTCCTTCCTTCCCCCTTCAATCTCCTTCCTTGTCCATCTCCTTCCTCTCCCCTTCAATCTTGCTTCCTTCCATCTCCATCCCTTCCCCTTCAATCTCTCTCTCCTTCCTTCCTTCCTTCCTTCCTTCCCCCTTCAATCTCCTTCCTTCTCCATCTTCTTCCTTTCCCCTTCAATCGTCCTTCCTTCCTTCCATCTCCATCTCCATCCCTTCCCCTTCAATCTCTCTATCCTTCCTTCCTTCCTTCCCCCTTCAATCTCCTTCCTTCCTTCCTTCCCCCTTCAATCTCCTTCCTTGTCCATCTCCTTCCTTTCCCCTTCAATCTTCCTTCCTTCCTTCCATTTCCATCTCCATCTCCATCCCTTCCCCTTCCATCTCTCTCTCCTTCCTTTCCCCTTCATCTTCCTTCCTTCTCCATCTCCTTTCCCCTTCAATCTTCTTTCCTCCCATCTCCATCCCTTCCCCTTCAATCTCTCTCTCCTTCCTTCCTTCCCCCTTCAATCTCCTGCCTTGTCCATCTCCTTCCTTTCCCCTTCAATCTTCCTTCCTTCCTTCCTTCCCCCTTCAATCTCCTTCCTTGTCCATCTCCTTCCTTTCCCCTTCAATCTTCCTTCCTTCCTTCCATTTCCATCTCCATCTCCATCCCTTCCCCTTCAATCTCTCTCTCCTTCCTTTCCCCTTCATCTTCCTTCCTTCTCCATCTCCTTTCCCCTTCAATCTTCCTTCTTTCCATCTCCATCCCTTCCCCTTCAATCTCTCTCTCCTTCCTTCCCCCTTCAATCTCCTTCCTTGTCCATCTCCTTCCTTTCCCCTTCAATCTTCCTTCCTTCCTTCCCCCTTCAATCTCCTTCCTTGTCCATCTCCTTCCTTTCCCCTTCAATCTTCCTTCCTTCCTTCCTTCCATTTCCATCTCCATCTCCATCCCTTCCCCTTCAATCTTTCTCTCCTTCCTTCCCCCTTCAATCTCCTTCCTTGTCCATCTCCTTCCTTTCCCCGTCAATCTTCCTTCCTTCCTTCCATTTCCATCTCCATCCCTTCCCCTTCAATCTCTCTCTCCTTCCTTCCTTCTTTCCTTCCTTCCTTCCTTCCTTCCCCCTTCAATCTCCTTCCTTCTCCATCTCCATCCTTTCCCCTTCATCTTCCTTCCTTCTCCATCTCCTTTCCCCTACAATCTTCCTTCCTTTCATCTCCATCCCTTCCCCTTCAATCTCTCTCTCCTTCCTTCCTTCCTTCCCCCTTTAATCTCCTTCCTTGTCCATCTCCTTCCTTTCCCCTTCAGTCTTCCTTCCTTCCTTCCATCTCCATCTCCATTCCTTCCCCTTCAATCTCTCTCCTTCCTTCCTTCCTTCCTTCCTTCCTTCCACCTTCCTTCCTTCCTTCCACCTTCAATCTCCATCCTTCTCCATCTTCTTCCTTTCCCCTTCAAACTTGCTTCCTTCCTTTCATCTCCATCTCCATCCCTTCCCCTTCAATCTCCTTCCTTCCTTCCTTCCCCCTTCATTTTCCTTCCTTCTCCATCTCCTTTCGCCTTCAGTCTTCCTTCCTTCCTTCCCCCTTCATCTTCCTTCCTTCTCCATCTCCTTTCCCCTTCAGTCTTCCTTCCTTCCATCTCCATCCCTTCCCCTTCAATCTCTCTCTCCTTCCTTTCTTCCCCCTTCAATCTCCTTCCTTCTCCATCTTCTTCCTTTCCCCTTCAATCGTCCTTCCTTCCTTCCATCTCCATCTCCATCCCTTTCCTTTCAATCTCTCTCTTCTTCCTTCCTTCCTTCCCCCTTCAATCTCCTTCCTTCCTTCCTTCCTTCCTTCCCCCTTCAAACTTCCTTCCTTCCTTCCATCTCAATCTCCATCCCTTCCCCTTCAATCTCTCTCTCCTTCCTTCCTTCCCCCCTTCAATCTCCTTCCTTCCTTCCTTCCCCCTTCAATCTACTTCCTTGTCCATCTCCTTCCTTTCCCCTTCAATCTTCTTTCCTTCCTTCCTTCCATTTCCATCTCCATCCTTTCCCCTTCAATCTCTCTCTTTCCTTTCCCCTTCATCTTCCTTCCTTCTCCATGTCCTTTCCCCTTCAATCTTTTTTCCTCCCATCTCCATCCCTTCCCCTTCAGTCTCTCTCTCCTTCCTTCCTTCCCCCTTCAATCTCCTTCCTTCTCCATCTTCTTCCTTTCCCCTTCAATCTTCCTTCCTTCCTTCCATCTCCATCTCCATCCCTTCCCCTTCAATCTCTCTCTCCTTCCTTCCTTCCTTCCTTCCCCCTATAATCTCCTTCCTTCCTTCCTTTCCCCTTCAATCTTCCTTCCTTCCTTCCTTCCATCTCCATCTCCATCCCTTCCCCTTCAATCTCTCTCTCCTTCCTTCCTTCCTTCCCCCTTCAATCTCCTTCCTTGTCCATCTCCTTCCTTTCCCCTTCAATCTTCCTTCCTTCCTTCCATTTCCATCTCCATCCCTTCCCCTTCAATCTCTCTCTCCTTCCTTCCCCCTTCAATCTCCTTCCTTGTCCATCTCTTTCCTTTCCCCTTCAATCTTCCTTCCTTCCTTCCCCCTTCAATCTCCTTCCTTGTCCATCTCCTTCCTTTCCCCTTCAATCTTCCTTCCTTCCTTCCTTCCATTTCCATCTCCATCTCCATCCCTTCCCCTTCAATCTCTCTCTCCTTCCTTTCCCCTTCATCTTCCTTCCTTCTCCATCTGCTTTCCCCTTCAATCTTCCTTCCTCCCATCTCCATCCCTTCCCCTTCAATCTCTCTCTCCTTCCTTCCCCCTTCAATCTCCTTCCTTGTCCATCTCCTTCCTTTCCCCGTCAATCTTCCTTGCTTCCTTCCTTCCATTTCCATCTCCATCCCTTCCCCTTCAATCTCTCTCTCCTTCCTTCCTTCTTTCCTTCCTTCCTTCCCCCTTCAATCTCCTTCCTTCTCCATCTCCTTCCTTTCCCCTTCATCTTCCTTCCTTCTCCATCTCCTTTCCCCTTCATCTTTCTTCCTTCCCCATCTCCTTTCCCCTACAATCTTCCTTCCTTTCATCTCCATCCCTTCCCCTTCAATCTCTCTCTCCTTGCTTCCTTCCTTCCTTCCCCCTTTAATCTTCCTTCCTTCCTTCCATTTCCATCTCCATCCCTTCCCCTTCAATCTCTCTCTCCTTCCTTTCCCCTTCATTTTCCTTACTTGTCCATCTCCTTCCTTTCCCCTTCAATCTTCCTTCCTTCCTTCCTTCCTTCCCCTTCAATCTCCTTCCTTGTCCATCTCCTTCCTTTCCCCTTCAATGTTCCTTCCTTCCTTCCATTTCCATCTCCATCCCTTCCCCTTCAATCGCTCTCTCCTTCCTTCCTTCCTTCCTTCCCCCCTCAATCTCCTTCCGTCCTTCCTTCCCCCTTCAATCTCCTTCCTTGTCCATCTCCTTCCTTTCCCCTTCAATCTTCCTTCATTCCTTCCATTTCCATTTCCATTTCCATCTCCATCCCTTCCCCTTCAATCTCTCTCTCCTTCCTTTCCCCTTCATCTTCCTTCCTTCTCCATCTCCTTTCTCCTTCAATCTTCCTTCTTTCCATCTCCATCCCTTCCCCTTCAATCTCTCTCTCCTTCCTTCCCCCTTCAATCTCCTTCCGTGTCCATCTCCTTCCTTTCCTTTTCAATCTTCCTTCCTTCCTTCCTTCCATTTCCATCTCCATCCCTTCCCCATCAATATCTCTCTCCTTCCATTCCCCTTCATCTTCCTTCCTTCTCCATCTCCTTTCCCCTTCAATCTTCCTTCTTTCCATCTCCATCCCTTCCCCTTCAATCTCTCCTTCCTTCCCCCTTCAATCTCCTTCCTTGTCCATCTCCTTCCTTTCCCCTTCAATCTTGCTTCCTTCCATCTCCATCCCTTCCCCTTCAATCTCTCTCTCCTTCCTTCCTTCCTTCCTTCCTTCCCCTTTTAATCACCTTCCTTGTCCATCGCCTTCCTTTCCCCTTCAATCGTCCTTCCTTCCGTCCATCTCCATCTCCATCCCTTCCCCTTCAATCTCTCTCCTTCCTTTCCCCTTAATCTTCCTTCCTTCTCCATCTCCTTTCCCCTTCAATCTTCCTTCCTCCCATCTCCATCCTTTCCCCTTCAATCTCTCCTTCCTTCCCCCTTCAATCTCCTTCCTTGTCCATCTCCTTCCTTTCCCCTTCAATCTTGCTTCCTTCCATCTCCATCCCTTCCCCTTCAATCTCTCTCTCCTTCCTTCCTTCCTTCCCCATTCAATCTCCTTCCTTGTCCATCTCCTTCCTTTCCCCTTCAATCTTCCTTCCTTCCTTCCATTTCCATCTCCATCTCCATCCCTTCCCCTTCAATCTCTCTCTCCTTCCTTCCTTCCTTCCTTCCCCCTTCAATCTCCTTCCTTCCTTCCTTCCTTCCCCCTTCAATCTCCTTCCTTGTCCATCTCCTTCCTTTCCCCTTCAATCTTGCTTCCTTCCTTCCTTCCCCTCCAATCCTCCTTCCTTCCATCTCTTCCCCTTCAATCTCTCTCTCCTTCCTTCCTTCCCCCTTCAATCTCCTTCCTTGTCCATCTCCTTCCTTTCCCCTTCAATCTTGCTTCCTTCCATCTCCATCCCTTCCCCTTCAATCTCTCTCTCCTTCCTTCCTTCCTTCCCCCTTCAATCTCCTTCCTTCTCCATCTTCTTCCTTTCCCCTTGAATCGTCCTTCCTTCCTTCCATCTCCATCTCCATCCCTTCCCCTTCAATCTCTCTCTCCTTCCTTCCTTCCTTCCCCTTCAATCTCCTTCCTTCCTTCCTTCCCCCTTCAATCTCCTTCCTTGTCCATCTCCTTCCTTTCCCCTTCATCTTCCTTCCTTCTCCATCTCCTTTCTCCTTCAATCTTCCTTCTTTCCATCTCCATCCCTTCCCCTTCAATCTCTCTCTCCTTCCTTCCCCCTTCAATCTCCTTCCGTGTCAATCTCCTTCCTTTCCCCTTCAATATTCCTTCCTTCCTTCCCCCTTCAATCTCCTTCCTTGTCCATCTCCTTCCTTTCCTTTTCAATCTTCCTTCCTTCCTTCCTCCATTTCCATCTCCATCCCTTCCCCATCAATATCTCTCTCCTTCCTTTCCCCTTCATCTTCCCTCCTTCTCCATCTCCTTTCGCCTTCATTCTTCCTTCTTTCCATCTCCATCCCTTCCCCTTCAATCTCTCCTTCCTTCCCCCTTCAATCTCCTTCCTTGTCCATCTCCTTCCTTTCCCCTTCAATCTTCCTTCATTCCTTCCTTCCATTTCCATCTCCATCCCTTCCCCTTCAAACTCTCTCTCCTTCCTTTCCCCTTCATCTTCCTTCCTTCTCCATCTCCTTTCCCCTTCAATCTTCCTTCCTCCCATCTCCATCCCTGCCCCTTCAATCTCTCTCTCCTTCCTTCCCCCTTCAATCTCCTTCCTTGTCCATCTCCTTCCTTTCCCCTTCAATCTTCCTTCCTTCCTTCCCCCTTCAATCTCCTTCCTTGTCCATCTCCTTCCTTTCCCCTTCAATCTTCCTTCCTTCCTTCCTTCCATTTCCATCTCCATCTCCATCCCTTCCCCTTCAATCTCTCTCTCCTTCCTTTCCCCTTCATCTTCCTTCCTTCTCCATCTCCTTTCCCCTTCAATCTTCCTTCCTCCCATCTCCATCCCTTCCCCTTCAATCTCTCTCTCCTTCCTTCCCCCTTCAATCTCCTTCCTTGTCCATCTCCTTCCTTTCCCCGTCAATCTTCCTTCCTTCCTTCCTTCCATTTCCATCTCCATCTCCATCCCTTCCCCTTCAATCTCTCTCTCCTTCCTTCCCCCTTCAATCTCCTTCCTTGTCCATCTCCTTCCTTTCCCCGTCAATCTTCCTTCCTTCCTTCCATTTCCATCTCCATCCCTTCCCCTTCAATCTCTCTCTCCTTCCTTCCTTCTTTCCTTCCTTCCTTCCTTCCTTCCCCCTTCAATCTCCTTCCTTCTTCATCTCCTTCCTTTCCCCTTCATCTTCCTTCCTTCTCCATCTCCTTTCCCCTTCATCTTCCTTCCTTCCCCATCTTCTTTCCCCTACAATCTTCCTTCCTTTCATCTCCATCCCTTCCCCTTCAATCTCTCTCTCCTTCCTTCCTTCCTTCCCCCTTTAATCTCCTTCCTTGTCCATCTCTTTCCTTTCCCCTTCAGTCTTCCTTCCTTCCTTCCATCTCCATCTCCATTCCTTCCCCTTCAATCTCTCTCCTTCCTTCCTTCCTTCCTTCCTTCCTTCCTTCCACCTTCCTTCCTTCCTTCCCCCTTCAATCTCCTTCCTTCTCCATCTTTTTCCTTTCCCCTTCAAACTTGCTTCCTTCCTTTCATCTCCATCTCCATCCCTTCCCCTTCAATCTCCTTCCTTCCTTCCTTCCCCCTTCAATCTCCTTCCTTCTCCATCTATTTCCTTTCTCCTTCAATCTTCCTTCCTTCCTTCCATCTCCATCTCCATCCCTTCCCCTTCAATCTCTCTCTCCTTCCTTCCTTCCCCCTATAATCTCCTTCCTTCCTTCCTTTCCCCTTCAATCTTCATTCCTTCCTTCCTTCCATCTCCATCTCCATCCCTTCCCCTTCAATCTCTCTCTCCTTCCTTCCTTCCTTCCCCCTTCAATCTCCTTCCTTAATCCTTCCCCCTTCAATCTCCTTCCTTGTCCATCTCCTTCCTTTCCCCTTCAATCTTCCTTCCTTCCTTCCATTTCCATCTCCATCCCTTCCCCTTCAATCTCTCTCTCCTTCCTTCCCCCTTCAATCTCCTTCCTTGTCCATCTCCTTCCTTTCCCCTTCAATCTTACTTCCTTCCTTCCCCCTTCAATCTCCTTCCTTGTCCATCTCCTTCCTTTCCCCTTCAATCTTCCTTCCTTCCTTCCTTCCATTTCCATCTCCATCCCTTCCCCATCAATATCTCTCTCCTTCCATTCCCCTTCATCTTCCTTCTTTCTCCATTTCCTTTCCCCTTCAATCTTCCTTCCTCCCATCTCCATCCCTTCCCCTTCAATCTCTCTCTCCTTCCTTCCCCCTTCAATGTCCTTCCTTGTCCATCAACTTCCTTTCCCCGTCAATCTTCCTTCCTTCCTTCCTTCCATTTCCATCTCCATCCCTTCCCCTTCAATCTCTCTCTCCTTCCTTCCTTCTTTCCTTCCTTCATTCCTTCCTTCCCCCTTCAATCTCCTTCCTTCTCCATCTCCTTCCTTTCCCCTTCATCTTCCTTCCTTCTCCATCTCCTTTCCCCTTCATCTTCCTTCCTTCCCCATCTCCTTTCCCCTACAATCTTCCTTCCTTTCATCTCCATCCCTTCCCCTTCAATCTCTCTTTCCTTCCTTCCCCCTTCAATCTCCTTCCTTGTCCATCTCCTTCCTTTCCCCTTCAATCTTCCTTCCTTCCTTCCTTCCTTCCCCTTCAATCTCCTTCCTTGTCCATCTCCTTCCTTTCCCCTTCAATATTCCTTCCTTCCTTCCATTTCCATCTCCATCCCTTCCCCTTCAATCTCTCTCTCCTTCCTTCCTTCCTTCCTTCCCCCCTCAATCTCCTTCCGTCCTTCCTTCCCCCTTCAATCTCCTTCCTTGTCCATCTCCTTCCTTTCCCCTTCAATCTTCCTTCCTTCCTTCCATTTCCATCTCCATCCCTTCCCCTTCAATCTCTCTCTCCTTCCTTCCCCCTTCAATCTCCTTCCTTGTCCATCTCCTTCCTTTCCCCTTCAATCTTCCTTCCTTCCTTCCCCCTTCAATCTCCTTCCTTGTCCATCTCCTTCCTTTCCCCTTCAATCTTCCTTCCATTTCCATTTCCATTTCCATCTCCATCCCTTCCCCTTCAATCTCTCTCTCCTTCCTTTCCCCTTCATCTTCCTTCCTTCTCCATCTCCTTTCTCCTTCAATCTTCCTTCTTTCCATCTCCATCCCTTCCCCTTCAATCTCTCTCTCCTTCCTGCCCCCTTCAATCTCCTTCCTTGTCCATCTCCTTCCTTTCCCCTTCAATCTTGCTTCCTTCCATCTCCATCCCTTCCCCTTCAATCTCTCTCTCCTTCCTTCCTTCCTTCCCCATTCAATCTCCTTCCTTGTCCATCTCCTTCCTTTCCCCTTCAATCTTCCTTCCTTCCTTCCATTTCCATCTCCATCTCCATCCCTTCCCCTTCAATCTCTCTCTCCTTCCTTCCTTCCTTCCCCCTTCAATCTCCTTCCTTCCTTCCTTCCTTCCCCCTTCAATCTCCTTCCTTGTCCATCTCCTTCCTTTCCCCTTCAATCTTCCTTCCTTCCTTCCTTCCCCTCCAATCTTCCTTCCTTCCATCTCTTCCCCTTCAATCTCTCTCTCCTTCCTTCCTTCCCCCTTCAATCTCCTTCCTTGTCCATCTCCTTCCTTTCCCCTTCAATCTTGCTTCCTTCCATCTCCATCCCTTCGCCTTCAATCTCTCTCTCCTTCCTTCCTTCCTTCCCCCTTCAATCTCCTTCCTTCTCCATCTTCTTCCTTTCCCCTTGAATCGTCCTTCCTTCCTTCCATTTCCATCTCCATCCCTTCCCCTTCAATCTCTCTCTCCTTCCTTCCTTCTTTCCTTCCTTCCTTCCTTCCTTCCCCCTTCAATCTCCTTCCTTGTCCATCTCCTTCCTTTCCCCTTCAATCTTCCTTCCTTCCTTCCTTCCTTCCCCTTCAATCTCCTTCCTTGTCCATCTCCTTCCTTTCCCCTTCAATCTTCCTTCCGTCCTTCCATTTCCATCTCCATCTCCATCCCTTCCTCTTAAATCTCTCTCTCCTTCCTTTCCCCTTCATCTTCCTTCCTTCTCCATCTCCTTTCCCCTTCAATCTTCCTTCTTTCCATCTCCATCCCTTCCCCTTCAATCTCTCTCTCCTTCCTTCCCCCTTCAATCTCCTTCCGTGTCAATCTCCTTCCTTTCCCCTTCAATATTCCTTCCTTCCTTCCCCCTTCAATCTCCTTCCTTGTCCATCTCCTTCCTTTCCTTTTCAATCTTCCTTCCTTCCTTCCTTCCATTTCCATCTCCATCCCTTCCCCATCAATATCTCTCTCCTTCCTTTCCCCTTCATCTTCCCTCCTTCTCCATCTCCTTTTGCCTTCATTCTTCCTTCTTTCCATCTCCATCCCTTCCCCTTCAATCTCTCCTTCCTTCCCCCTTCAATCTCCTTCCTTGTCCATCTCCTTCCTTTCCCCTTCAATCTTCCTTCATTCCTTCCTTCCATTTCCATCTACATGCCTTCCCCTTCAAACTCTCTCTCCTTCCTTTCCACTTCATCTTCCTTCCTTCTCCATCTCCTTTCCCCTTCAATCTTCCTTCCTCCCATCTCCATCCCTTCCCCTTCAATCTCTCTCTCCTTCCTTCCCCCTTCAATCTCCTTCCTTGTCCATCTCCTTCCTTTCCCCTTCAATCTTCCTTCCTTCCTTCCCCCTTCAATCTCCTTCCTTGTCCATCTCCTTCCTTTCCCCTTCAATCTTCCTTCCTTCCTTCCTTCCATTTCCATCTCCATCTCCATCCCTTCCCCTTCAATCTCTCTCTCCTTCCTTTCCCCTTCATCTTCCTTCCTTCTCCATCTCCTTTCCCCTTCAATCTTCCTTCCTCCCATCTCCATCCCTTCCCCTTCAATCTCTCTCTCCTTCCTTCCCCCTTCAATCTCCTTCCTTGTCCATCTCCTTCCTTTCCCCATCAATCTTCCTTCCTTCCTTCCTTCCATTTCCATCTCCATGTCCATCCCTTCCCCTTCAATCTCTCTCTCCTTCCTTTCCCCTTCATCTTCCTTCCTTCTCCATCTCCTTTCCCCTTCAATCTTCCTTCTTTCCATCTCCATCCCTTCCCCTTCAATCTCTCTCTCCTTCCTTCCCCCTTCAATCTCCTTCCTTGTCCATCTCCTTCCTTTCCCCTTCAAACTTCCTTCCTTCCTTCCCCCTTCAATCTCCTTCCTTGTCCATCTCCTTCCTTTCCCCTTCAATCTTCCTTCCTTCCTTCCTTCCATTTCCATCTCCATCTCCATCCCTTCCCCTTCAATCTCTCTCTCCTTCCTTCCCCCTTCAATCTCCTTCCTTGTCCATCTCCTTCCTTTCCCCTTCAATCTTCCTTCCTTCCTTCCTTCCCCTCCAATCTTCCTTCCTTCCATCTCTTCCCCTTCAATCTCTCTCTCCTTCCTTCCTTCCCCCTTCAATCTCCTTCCTTGTCCATCTCCTTCCTTTCCCCTTCAATGTTGCTTCCTTCCATCTCCATCCCTTCGCCTTCAATCTCTCTCTCCTTCCTTCCTTCCTTCCCCCTTCAATCTCCTTCCTTCTCCATCTTCTTCCTTTCCCCTTGAATCGTCCTTCCTTCCTTCCATCTCCATCTCCATCCCTTCCCCTTCAATCTCTCTCTCCTTCCTTCCTTCCTTCCCCTTCAATCTCCTTCCTTCCTTCCTTCCCCCTTCAATCTCCTTCCTTGTCCATCTCCTTCCTTTCCCCTTCAATCTTCCTTCCTTCCTTCCTTCCTTCCCCTTCAATCTCGTTCCTTGTCCATCTCCTTCCTTTCCCCTTCAATCTTCCTTCCGTCCTTCCATTTCCATCTCCATCTCCATCCCTTCCTCTTCAATCTCTCTCTCCTTCCTTTCCCCTTCATCTTCCTTCCTTCTCCATCTCCTTTCCCCTTCAGTCTTCCTTCTTTCCATCTCCATCCCTTCCCCTTCAATCTCTCTCTCCTTCCTTCCCCCTTCAATCTCCTTCCGTGTCAATCTCCTTCCTTTCCCCTTCAATATTCCTTCCTTCCTTCCCCCTTCAATCTCCTTCCTTGTCCATCTCCTTCCTTTCCTTTTCAATCTTCCTTCCTTCCTTCCTTCCATTTCCATCTCCATCCCTTCCCCATCAATATCTCTCTCCTTCCTTTCCCCTTCATCTTCCCTCCTTCTCCATCTCCTTTCGCCTTCATTCTTCCTTCTTTCCATCTCCATCCCTTCCCCTTCAATCTCTCCTTCCTTCCCCCTTCAATCTCCTTCCTTGTCCATCTCCTTCCTTTCCCCTTCAATCTTCTTTCCTTCCTTCCTTCCATTTCCATCTCCATCCTTTCCCCTTCAATCTCTCTCTTTCCTTTCCCCTTCATCTTCCTTCCTTCTCCATGTCCTTTCCCCTTCAAACTTTTTTCCTCCCATCTCCATCCCTTCCCCTTCAATCTCTCTCTCCTTCCTTCCCCCTTCAATCTCCTTCCTTGTCCATCTCCTTCCTTTCCCCTTCAATCTTACTTCCTTCCTTCCCCCTTCAATCTCCTTCCTTGTCCATCTCCTTCCTTTCCCCTTCAATCTTCCTTCCTTCCTTCCTTCCATTTCCATCTCCATCCCTTCCCCATCAATATCTCTCTCCTTCCATTCCCCTTCATCTTCCTTCCTTCTCCATTTCCTTTCCCCTTCAATCTTCCTTCCTCCCATCTCCATCCCTTCCCCTTCAATCTCTCTCTCCTTCCTTCCCCCTTCAATCTCCTTCCTTGTCCATCAACTTCCTTTCCCCGTCAACCTTCCTTCCTTCCTTCCTTCCATTTCCATCTCCATCCCTTCCCCTTCAATCTCTCTCTCCTTCCTTCCTTCTTTCCTTCCTTCCTTCCTTCCTTCCCCCTTCAATCTCCTTCCTTCTCCATCTCCTTCCTTTCCCCTTCATCTTCCTTCCTTCTCCATCTCCTTTCCCCTTCATCTTCCTTCCTTCCCCATCTCCTTTCCCCTACAATCTTCCTTCCTTTCATCTCCATCCCTTCCCCTTCAATCTCTCTTTCCTTCCTTCCCCCTTCAATCTCCTTCCTTGTCCATCTCCTTCCTTTCCCCTTCAATCTTCCTTCCTTCCTTCCTTCCTTCCCCTTCAATCTCCTTCCTTGTCCATCTCCTTCCTTTCCCCTTCAATATTCCTTCCTTCCTTCCATTTCCATCTCCATCCCTTCACCTTCAATCTCTCTCTCCTTCCTTCCTTCCTTCCTTCCCCCCTCAATCTCCTTCCGTCCTTCCTTCCCCCTTCAATCTCCTTCCTTGTCCATCTCCTTCCTTTCCCCTTCAATCTTCCTTCCTTCCTTCCATTTCCATCTCCATCCCTTCCCCTTCAATCTCTCTCTCCTTCCTTCCCCCTTCAATCTCCTTCCTTGTCCATCTCCTTCCTTTCCCCTTCAATCTTCCTTCCTTCCTTCCCCCTTCAATCTCCTTCCTTGTCCATCTCCTTCCTTTCCCCTTCAATCTTCCTTCCATTTCCATTTCCATTTCCATCTCCATCCCTTCCCCTTCAATCTCTCTCTCCTTCCTTTCCCCTTCATCTTCCTTCCTTCTCCATCTCCTTTCTCCTTCAATCTTCCTTCTTTCCATCTCCATCCCTTCCCCTTCAATCTCTCTCTCCTTCCTGCCCCCTTCAATCTCCTTCCTTGTCCATCTCCTTCCTTTCCCCTTCAATCTTGCTTCCTTCCATCTCCATCCCTTCCCCTTCAATCTCTCTCTCCTTCCTTCCTTCCTTCCCCATTCAATCTCCTTCCTTGTCCATCTCCTTCCTTTCCCCTTCAATCTTCCTTCCTTCCTTCCATTTCCATCTCCATCTCCATCCCTTCCCCTTCAATCTCTCTCTCCTTCCTTCCTTCCTTCCCCCTTCAATCTCCTTCCTTCCTTCCTTCCTTCCCCCTTCAATCTCCTTCCTTGTCCATCTCCTTCCTTTCCCCTTCAATCTTCCTTCCTTCCTTCCTTCCCCTCCAATCTTCCTTCCTTCCATCTCTTCCCCTTCAATCTCTCTCTCCTTCCTTCCTTCCCCCTTCAATCTCCTTCCTTGTCCATCTCCTTCCTTTCCCCTTCAATCTTGCTTCCTTCCATCTCCATCCCTTCGCCTTCAATCTCTCTCTCCTTCCTTCCTTCCTTCCCCCTTCAATCTCCTTCCTTCTCCATCTTCTTCCTTTCCCCTTGAATCGTCCTTCCTTCCTTCCATCTCCATCTCCATCCCTTCCCCTTCAATCTCTCTCTCCTTCCTTCCTTCCTTCCCCTTCAATCTCCTTCCTTCCTTCCTTCCCCCTTCAATCTCCTTCCTTGTCCATCTCCTTCCTTTCCCCTTCAATCTTCCTTCCTTCCTTCCTTCCCCTTCAATCTCCTTCCTTGTCCATCTCCTTCCTTTCCCCTTCAATCTTCCTTCCGTCCTTCCATTTCCATCTCCATCTCCATCCCTTCCTCTTAAATCTCTCTCTCCTTCCTTTCCCCTTCATCTTCCTTCCTTCTCCATCTCCTTTCCCCTTCAATCTTCCTTCTTTCCATCTCCATCCCTTCCCCTTCAATCTCTCTCTCCTTCCTTCCCCCTTCAATCTCCTTCCGTGTCAATCTCCTTCCTTTCCCCTTCAATATTCCTTCCTTCCTTCCCCCTTCAATCTCCTTCCTTGTCCATCTCCTTCCTTTCCTTTTCAATCTTCCTTCCTTCCTTCCTTCCATTTCCATCTCCATCCCTTCCCCATCAATATCTCTCTCCTTCCTTTCCCCTTCATCTTCCCTCCTTCTCCATCTCCTTTTGCCTTCATTCTTCCTTCTTTCCATCTCCATCCCTTCCCCTTCAATCTCTCCTTCCTTCCCCCTTCAATCTCCTTCCTTGTCCATCTCCTTCCTTTCCCCTTCAATCTTCCTTCATTCCTTCCTTCCATTTCCATCTACATCCCTTCCCCTTCAAACTCTCTCTCCTTCCTTTCCACTTCATCTTCCTTCCTTCTCCATCTCCTTTCCCCTTCAATCTTCCTTCCTCCCATCTCCATCCCTTCCCCTTCAATCTCTCTCTCCTTCCTTCCCCCTTCAATCTCCTTCCTTGTCCATCTCCTTCCTTTCCCCTTCAATCTTCCTTCCTTCCTTCCCCCTTCAATCTCCTTCCTTGTCCATCTCCTTCCTTTCCCCTTCAATCTTCCTTCCTTCCTTCCTTCCATTTCCATCTCCATCTCCATCCCTTCCCCTTCAATCTCTCTCTCCTTCCTTTCCCCTTCATCTTCCTTCCTTCTCCATCTCCTTTCCCCTTCAATCTTCCTTCCTCCCATCTCCATCCCTTCCCCTTCAATCTCTCTCTCCTTCCTTCCCCCTTCAATCTCCTTCCTTGTCCATCTCCTTCCTTTCCCCATCAATCTTCCTTCCTTCCTTCCTTCCATTTCCATCTCCATGTCCATCCCTTCCCCTTCAATCTCTCTCTCCTTCCTTTCCCCTTCATCTTCCTTCCTTCTCCATCTCCTTTCCCCTTCAATCTTCCTTCTTTCCATCTCCATCCCTTCCCCTTCAATCTCTCTCTCCTTCCTTCCCCCTTCAATCTCCTTCCTTGTCCATCTCCTTCCTTTCCCCTTCAAACTTCCTTCCTTCCTTCCCCCTTCAATCTCCTTCCTTGTCCATCTCCTTCCTTTCCCCTTCAATCTTCCTTCCTTCCTTCCTTCCATTTCCATCTCCATCTCCATCCCTTCCCCTTCAATCTCTCTCTCCTTCCTTCCCCCTTCAATCTCCTTCCTTGTCCATCTCCTTCCTTTCCCCGTCAATCTTCCTTCCTTCCTTCCATTTCCATCTCCATCTCCATCCCTTCCCCTTCAATCTCTCTCTCCTTCCTTCCTTCTTTCCTTCCTTCCTTCCTTCCTTCCCCCTTCAATCTCCTTCCTTCTCCATCTCCTTCCTTTCCCCTTCATCTTCCTTCCTTCTCCATCTCCTTTCCCCTTCATCTTCCTTCCTTCCCCATCTCCTTTCCCCTACAATCTTCCTTCCTTTCATCTCCATCCCTTCCCCTTCAATCTCTCTGTCCTTCCTTCCTTCCTTCCCCCTTTAATCTCCTTCCTTGTCCATCTCCTTCCTTTCCCCTTCAGTCTTCCTTCCTTCCTTCCATCTCCATCTCCATTCCTTCCCCTTCAATCTCTCTCCTTCCTTCCTTCCTTCCACCTTCCTTCCTTCCTTCCCCCTTCAATCTCCTTCCTTCTCCATCTTCTTCCTTTCTCCTTCAATCTTCCTTCCTTCCTTCCATCTCCATCTCCATCCCTTCCCCTTCAATCTCTCTCTCCTTCCTTCCTTCCCCCTATAATCTCCTTCCTTCCTTCCTTTCCCCTTCAATCTTCATTCCTTCCTTCCTTCCATCTCCATCTCCATCCTTTCCCCTTCAATCTCTCTCTCCTTCCTTCCTTCCTTCCCCCTTCAATCTCTTTCCTTCCTTCCTTTCCCCTTCAATCTCCTTCCTTGTCCATCTCCTTCCTTTCCCCTTCAATCTTCCTTCCTTCCTTCCATTTCCATCTCCATCCCTTCCCCTTCAATCTCTCTCTCCTTCCTTCCCCCTTCAATCTCCTTCCTTGTCCATCTCCTTCCTTTCCCCTTCAATCTTACTTCCTTCCTTCCCCCTTCAATCTCCTTCCTTGTCCATCTCCTTCCTTTCCCCTTCAATCTTCCTTCCTTCCTTCCCCCTTCAATCTCCTTCCTTGTCCATCTCCTTCCTTTCCCCTTCAATCTTCCTTCCTTCCTTCCTTCCATTTCCATCTCCATCTCCATCCCTTCCCCTTCAATCTCTCTCTCCTTCCTTTCCCCTTCATCTTCCTTCCTTCTCCATCTCCTTTCCCCTTCAATCTTCCTTCCTCCCATCTCCATCCCTTCCCCTTCAATCTCTCTCTCCTTCCTTCCCCCTTCAATCTCCTTCCTTGTCCATCTCCTTCCTTTCCCCTTCAAACTTCCTTCCTTCCTTCCCCCTTCAATCTCCTTCCTTGTCCATCTCCTTCCTTTCCCCTTCAATCTTCCTTCCTTCCTTCCTTCCATTTCCATCTCCATCTCCATCCCTTCCCCTTCAATCTCTCTCTCCTTCCTTCCCCCTTCAATCTCCTTCCTTGTCCATCTCCTTCCTTTCCCCGTCAATCTTCCTTCCTTCCTTCCATTTCCATCTCCATCTCCATCCCTTCCCCTTCAATCTCTCTCTCCTTCCTTCCTTCTTTCCTTCCTTCCTTCCTTCCTTCCCCCTTCAATCTCCTTCCTTCTCCATCTCCTTCCTTTCCCCTTCATCTTCCTTCCTTCTCCATCTCCTTTCCCCTTCATCTTCCTTCCTTCCCCATCTCCTTTCCCCTACAATCTTCCTTCCTTTCATCTCCATCCCTTCCCCTTCAATCTCTCTGTCCTTCCTTCCTTCCTTCCCCCTTTAATCTCCTTCCTTGTCCATCTCCTTCCTTTCCCCTTCAGTCTTCCTTCCTTCCTTCCATCTCCATCTCCATTCCTTCCCCTTCAATCTCTCTCCTTCCTTCCTTCCTTCCTTCCACCTTCCTTCCTTCCTTCCCCCTTCAATCTCCTTCCTTCTCCATCTTCTTCCTTTCTCCTTCAATCTTCCTTCCTTCCTTCCATCTCCATCTCCATCCCTTCCCCTTCAATCTCTCTCTCCTTCCTTCCTTCCCCCTATAATCTCCTTCCTTCCTTCCTTTCCCCTTCAATCTTCATTCCTTCCTTCCTTCCATCTCCATCTCCATCCTTTCCCCTTCAATCTCTCTCTCCTTCCTTCCTTCCTTCCCCCTTCAATCTCTTTCCTTCCTTCCTTCCCCCTTCAATCTCCTTCCTTGTCCATCTCCTTCCTTTCCCCTTCAATCTTCCTTCCTTCCTTCCATTTCCATCTCCATCCCTTCCCCTTCAATCTCTCTCTCCTTCCTTCCCCCTTCAATCTCCTTCCTTGTCCATCTCCTTCCTTTCCCCTTCAATCTTTCTTCCTTCCTTCCCCCTTCAATCTCCTTCCTTGTCCATCTCCTTCCTTTCCCCTTCAATCTTCCTTCCTTCCTTCCTTCCATTTCCATCTCCATCCCTTCCCCATCAATATCTCTCTCCTTCCATTCCCCTTCATCTTCCTTCCTTCTCCATTTCCTTTCCCCTTCAATCTTCCTTCCTCCCATCTCCATCCCTTCCCCTTCAATCTCTCTCTCCTTCCTTCCCCCTTCAATCTCCTTCCTTGTCCATCTCCTTCCTTTCCCCGTCAATCTTCCTTCCTTCCTTCCTTCCATTTCCATCTCCATCCCTTCCCCATCAATATCTCTCTCCTTCCATTCCCCTTCATCTTCCTTCCTTCTCCATTTCCTTTCCCCTTCAATCTTCCTTCCTCCCATCTCCATCCCTTCCCCTTCAATCTCTCTCTCCTTCCTTCCCCCTTCAATCTCCTTCCTTGTCCATCTCCTTCCTTTCCCTGTCAATCTTCCTTCCTTCCTTCCTTCCATTTCCATCTCCATCCCTTCCCCTTCAATCTCTCTCTCCTTCCTTCCTTCTTTCCTTCCTTCCTTCCTTCCTTCCCCCTTCAATCTCCTTCCTTCTCCATCTCCTTCCTTTCCCCTTCATCTTCCTTCCTTCTCCATCTCCTTTCCCCTTCATCTTCCTTCCTTCCCCATCTCCTTTCCCCTACAATCTTCCTTCCTTTCATCTCCATCCCTTCCCCTTCAATCTCTCTTTCCTTCCTTCCCCCTTCAATCTCCTTCCTTGTCCATCTCCTTCCTTCCCCCCTCAATCTCCTTCCGTCCTTCCTTCCCCCTTCAATCTCCTTCCTTGTCCATCTCCTTCCTTTCCCCTTCAATCTTCCTTCCTTCCATTTCCATCTCCATCCCTTCCCCTTCAATCTCTCTCTCCTTCCTTCCCCATTCAATCTCCTTCCTTGTCCATCTCCTTACTTTCCCCTTCAATCTTCCTTCCTTCCTTCCCCCTTCAATCTCCTTCCTTGTCCATCTCCTTCCTTTCCCCTTCAATCTTCCTTCCATTTCCATTTCCATTTCCATCTCCATCCCTTCCCCTTCAATCTCTCTCTCCTTCCTTTCCCCTTCATCTTCCTTCCTTCTCCATCTCCTTTCTCCTTCAATCTTCCTTCTTTCCATCTCCATCCCTTCCCCTTCAATCTCTCTCTCCTTCCTGCCCCCTTCAATCTCCTTCCGTGTCCATCTCCTTCCTTTCCCCTTCAATCTTCCTTCCTTCCTTCCCCCTTCAATCTCCTTCCTTGTCCATCTCCTTCCTTTCCTTTTCAATCTTCCTTCCTTCCTTCCTTCCATTTCCATCGCCATCCCTTCCCCATCAATATCTCTCTCCTTCCATTCCCCTTCATCTTCCTTCCTTCTCCATCTCCTTTCCCCTTCAATCTTCCTTCTTTCCATCTCCATCCCTTCCCCTTCAATCTTTCCTTCCTTCCCCCTTCAATCTCCTTCCTTGTCCATCTCCTTCCTTTCCCCTTCAATCTTGCTTCCTTCCATCTCCATCCCTTCCCCTTCAATCTCTCTCTCCTTCCTTCCTTCCTTCCTTCCTTCCCCCTTTAATCACCTTCCTTGTCCATCTCCTTCCTTTCCCCTTCAATCGTCCTTCCTTCCGTCCATCTCCATCTCCATCCCTTCCCCTTCAATCTCTCTCCTTCCTTTCCCCTTCATCTTCCTTCCTTCTCCATCTCCTTTCCCCTTCAATCTTCCTTCCTCCCATCTCCATCCCTTCCCCTTCAATCTCTCTCCTTCCTTCCTTCCCCCTTCAATCTCCTTCCTTGTCCATCTCCTTCCTTTCCCCTTCAATCTTCCTTCCATTTCCATTTCCATTTCCATCTCCATCCCTTCCCCTTCAATCTCTCTCTCCTTCCTTTCCCCTTCATCTTCCTTCCTTCTCCATCTCCTTTCTCCTTCAATCTTCCTTCTTTCCATCTCCATCCCTTCCCGTTCAATCTCTCTCTCCTTCCTTCCCCCTTCAATCTCCTTCCGTGTCCATCTCCTTCCTTTCCCCTTCAATCTTCCTTCCTTCCTTCCCCCTTCAATCTCCTTCCTTGTCCATCTCCTTCCTTTCCCCTTCAATCTTGCTTCCTTCCATCTCCATCCCTTCCCCTTCAATCTCTCTCTCCTTCCTTCCTTCCTTCCTTCCCCCTTTAATCTCCTTCCTTCTCCATCTTCTTCCTTTCCCCTTCAATCGTCCTTCCTTCCTTCCATCTCCATCTCCATCCCTTCCCCTTCAATCTCTCTCTCCTTCCTTCCTTCCTTCCCCATTCAATCTCCTTCCTTGTCCATCTCCTTCCTTTCCCCTTCAATCTTCCTTCCTTCCTTCCATTTCCATCTCCATCTCCATCCCTTCCCCTTCAATCTCTCTCTCCTTCCTTCTTTCCTTCCCCTTTCAATCTCCTTCCTTCCTTCCTTCCCCCTTCAATCTCCTTCCTTGTCCATCTCCTTCCTTTCCCCTTCAATCTTCCTTCCTTCCTTCCTTCCCCTCCAATCTTCCTTCCTTCCATCTCTTCCCCTTCAATCTCTCTCTCCTTCCTTCCTTCCCCCTTCAATCTCCTTCCTTGTCCATCTCCTTCCTTTCCCCTTCAATCTTCCTTCCTTCCATCTCCATCCCTTCCCCTTCAATCTCTCTCTCCTTCCTTCCTTCCTTTCCCCTTCAATCTCCTTCCTTCTCCATCTTCTTCCTTTCCCCTTGAATCGTCCTCTTCCTTCCATCTCCATCTCCATCCCTTCCCCTTCAATCTCTCTCTCCTTCCTTCCTTCCTTCCCCTTCAATCTCCTTCCTTCCTTCCTTCCCCCTTCAATCTCCTTCCTTGTCCATCTCCATCCCTTCCCCTTCAATCTTCCTTCCTTCCTTCCTTCCTTCCTTCCCCTTCAATCTCCTTCCTTGTCCATCTCCTTCCTTCCCCCTTCAATCTCCTTCCTTGTCCATCTCCTTCCTTTCCCCGTCAATCTTCCTTCCTTCCTTCCTTCCATTTCCATCTCCATCCCTTCCCCTTCAATCTCTCTCTCCTTCCTTCCTTCCTTCCCCCTTCAATCTCCTTCCTTCCTTCCTTCCTTCCACCTTCCACCTTCCTTCCTTCCTTCCCCCTTCAATCTCCTTCCTTCTCCATCTTCTTCCTTTCCCCTTCAAACTTCCTTCCTTCCTTTCATCTCCATCTCCATCCCTTCCCCTTCAATCTCCTTCCTTCCTTCATTCCCCCTTCATCTTCCTTCCTTCTCCATCTCCTTTCCCCTTCAGTCTTCCTTCCTTCCATCTCCATCCCTTCCCCTTCAATCTCTCTCTCCTTCCTTTCTTCCCCCTTCAATCTCCTTCCTTCTCCATCTTCTTTCTTTCCCCTTCAATCGTCCTTCCTTCCTTCCATCTCCATCTCCATCCCTTTCCTTTCAATCTCTCTTTTCTTCCTTCCTTCCTTCCCCCTTCAATATCCTTCCTTCCTTCCTTCCTTCCCCCTTCAATCTTCCTTCCTTCCTTCCATCTCAATCTCCATCCCTTCCCCTTCAATCTCTCTCTCCTTCCTTCCTTCCTTCCCCCCTTCAATCTCCTTCCTTCCTTCCTTCCCCCTTCAATCTCCTTCTTTGTCCATCTCCTTCCTTTCCCCTTCAATCTTCTTTCCTTCCTTCCTTCCATTTCCATCTCCATCCTTTCCCCTTCAATCTCTCTCTTTCCTTTCCCCTTCATCTTCCTTCCTTCCATCTCCATCCCTTCCCCTTCAATCTCTTTCTCCTTCCTTCCTTCCTTCCCCCTTCAATCTCCTTCCTTGTCCATCTCCTTCCTTTCCCCTTCAATCTTCCTTCCTTCCTTCCTTCCCCTCCAATCTTCCTTCCTTCCATCTCTTCCCCTTCAATCTCACTCTCCTTCCTTCCTTCCCCCTTCAATCTCCTTCCTTGTCCATCTCCTTCCTTCCCCCTTCAATCTTCCTTCCTTCCTTCCATTTCCATTTCCATCTCCATCCCTTCCCCTTCAATCTCTCCTTCCTTCCCCCTTCAATCTCCTTTCTTGTCCATCTCCTTCCTTTCCCCTTCAATCTTCCTTCCTTCCTTCCATTTCCATCTCCATCCCTTCCCCTTCAATCTCTCTCTCCTTCCTTTCCCCTTCATCTTCCTTCCTTCTCCATCTCCTTTTCCCCTTCGATCTTCCTTCCTCCCATCTCCATCCCTTCCCCTTCAATCTCTCTCTCCTTCCTTCCTTCCCCCTTCAATCTCCTTCCTTGTCCATCTCCTTCCTTTCCCCTTCAATCTTCCTTCCTTCCTTCCTTCCCCCTTCAATCTCCTTCCTTGTCCATCTCCTTCCTTTCCCCTTCAATCTTCCTGCCTTCCTTCCTTCCATTTCCACCTCCATCACTTCCCCTTCAATCTCTCTCTCCTTCCTTTCCCCTTCATTTTCCTTCCTTCTCCATCTTCTTTCCTCTTCAATCTTCCTTCTTTCCATCTCCATCCCTTCCCCTTCAATCTCTCTTTCCTTCCTTCCCCCTTCAATCTCCTACCTTGTCCATCTCCTTCCTTTCCCCTTCAATCTTCCTTCCTTCCTTCCTTCCTTCCTTCCTTCCCCTTCAATCTCCTTTATTGTCCATCTCCATCCCTTCCCCTTCAATCTCTCTCTCCTTCCTTCCCCCTTCAATCTCCTTCCGTGTCAATCTCCTTCCTTTCCCCTTCAATATTCCTTCCTTCCTTCCCCCCTCAATCTCCTTCCGTCCTTCCTTCCCCCTTCAATCTCCTTCCTTGTCCATCTCCTTCCTTTCCATTTCAATCTTCCTTCCTTCCTTCCTTCCATTTCCATCTCCATCCCTTCCCCATCAATATCTCTCTCCTTCCTTTCCCCTTCATCTTCCCTCCTTCTCCATCTCCTTTCGCCTTCATTCTTCCTTCTTTCCATCTCCATCCCTTCCCCTTCAATCTCTCCTTCCTTCCCCCTTCAATCTCCTTCCTTCTCCATCTACTTTCCCCTTCAATCTTCCTTCCTCCCATCTCCATCCCTTCCCCTTCAATCTCTCTCTCCTTCCTTCCCCCTTCAATCTCCTTCCTTCTCCATCTCCTTCCTTTCCCCTTCAATCTTCCTTCCTTCCTTCCCCCTTCAATCTCCTTCCTTGTCCATCTCCTTCCTTTCCCCTTCAATCTTCCTTCCTTCCTTCCTTCCATTTCCATCTCCATCTCCATCCCTTCCCCTTCAATCTCTCTCTCCTTCCTTTCCCCTTCATCTTCCTTCCTTCTCCATCTCCTTTCCCCTTCAATCTTCCTTCCTCCCATCTCCATCCCTTCCCCTTCAATCTCTCTCTCCTTCCTTCCCCCTTCAATCTCCTTCCTTGTCCATCTCCTTCCTTTCCCCGTCAATCTTCCTTCCTTCCTTCCTTCCATTTCCATCTCCATCCCTTCCCCTTCAATCTCTCTCTCCTTCCTTCCTTCTTTCCTTCCTTCCCCTTCAATCTCCTTCCTTCTCCATCTCCTTCCTTTCCCCTTCATCTTCCTTCCTTCCCCATCTCCTTTCCCCTACAATCTTCCTTCCTTTCATCTCCATCCCTTCCCCTTCAATCTCTCTCTCCTTCCTTCCTTCCTTCCCCCTTCAATCTCCTTCCTTCCTTCCTTCCTTCCTTCCTTCCACCTTCCACCTTCCTTCCTTCATTCCCCCTTCATCTTCCTTCCTTCTCCATCTCCTTTCCCCTTCAGTCTTCCTTCCTTCCATCTCCATCCCTTCCCCTTCAATCTCTCTCTCCTTCCTTTCTTCCCCCTTCAATCTCCTTCCTTCTCCATCTTCTTTCTTTCCCCTTCAATCGTCCTTCCTTCCTTCCATCTCCATCTCCATCCCTTTCCTTTCAATCTCTCTTTTCTTCCTTCCTTCCTTCCCCCTTCAATATCCTTCCTTCCTTCCTTCCTTCCCCCTTCAATCTTCCTTCCTTCCTTCCATCTCAATCTCCATCCCTTCCCCTTCAATCTCTCTCTCCTTCCTTCCTTCCTTCCCCCCTTCAATCTCCTTCCTTCCTTCCTTCCCCCTTCAATCTCCTTCTTTGTCCATCTCCTTCCTTTCCCCTTCAATCTTCTTTCCTTCCTTCCTTCCATTTCCATCTCCATCCTTTCCCCTTCAATCTCTCTCTTTCCTTTCCCCTTCATCTTCCTTCCTTCCATCTCCATCCCTTCCCCTTCAATCTCTTCTCCTTCCTTCCTTCCTTCCCCCTTCAATCTCCTTCCTTGTCCATCTCCTTCCTTTCCCCTTCAATCTTCCTTCCTTCCTTCCTTCCCCTCCAATCTTCCTTCCTTCCATCTCTTCCCCTTCAATCTCACTCTCCTTCCTTCCTTCCCCCTTCAATCTCCTTCCTTGTCCATCTCCTTCCTTCCCCCTTCAATCTTCCTTCCTTCCTTCCATTTCCATTTCCATCTCCATCCCTTCCCCTTCAATCTCTCCTTCCTTCCCCCTTCAATCTCCTTTCTTGTCCATCTCCTTCCTTTCCCCTTCAATCTTCCTTCCTTCCTTCCATTTCCATCTCCATCCCTTCCCCTTCAATCTCTCTCTCCTTCCTTTCCCCTTCATCTTCCTTCCTTCTCCATCTCCTTTTCCCCTTCGATCTTCCTTCCTCCCATCTCCATCCCTTCCCCTTCAATCTCTCTCTCCTTCCTTCCTTCCCCCTTCAATCTCCTTCCTTGTCCATCTCCTTCCTTTCCCCTTCAATCTTCCTTCCTTCCTTCCTTCCCCCTTCAATCTCCTTCCTTGTCCATCTCCTTCCTTTCCCCTTCAATCTTCCTGCCTTCCTTCCTTCCATTTCCACCTCCATCACTTCCCCTTCAATCTCTCTCTCCTTCCTTTCCCCTTCATTTTCCTTCCTTCTCCATCTTCTTTCCTCTTCAATCTTCCTTCTTTCCATCTCCATCCCTTCCCCTTCAATCTCTCTTTCCTTCCTTCCCCCTTCAATCTCCTACCTTGTCCATCTCCTTCCTTTCCCCTTCAATCTTCCTTCCTTCCTTCCTTCCTTCCTTCCTTCCTTCCTTCCTTCCTTCCTTCCTCTTCAATCTCCTTTATTGTCCATCTCCTTCCTTTCCCCCTTCAATCTTCCTTCGTTCCATTTCCATCTCCATCCCTTCCCCTTCAATCTCTCTCTCCTTCCTTCCTTCCTTCCCCCTTCAATCTCCTTCCTTCCTTCCTTCCTTCCACCTTCCACCTTCCTTCCTTCCTTCCCCCTTCAATCTCCTTCCTTCTCCATCTTCTTCCTTTCCCCTTCAAACTTGCTTCCTTCCTTTCATCTCCATCTCCATCCCTTCCCCTTCAATCTCCTTCCTTCCTTCATTCCCCCTTCATCTTCCTTCCTTCTCCATCTCCTTTCCCCTTCAGTCTTCCTTCCTTCCATCTCCATCCCTTCCCCTTCAATCTCTCTCTCCTTCCTTTCTTCCCCCTTCAATCTCCTTCCTTCTCCATCTTCTTTCTTTCCCCTTCAATCGTCCTTCCTTCCTTCCATCTCCATCTCCATCCCTTTCCTTTCAATCTCTCTTTTCTTCCTTCCTTCCTTCCCCCTTCAATATCCTTCCTTCCTTCCTTCCTTCCCCCTTCAATCTTCCTTCCTTCCTTCCATCTCAATCTCCATCCCTTCCCCTTCAATCTCTCTCTCCTTCCTTCCTTCCTTCCCCCCTTCAATCTCCTTCCTTCCTTCCTTCCCCCTTCAATCTCCTTCTTTGTCCATCTCCTTCCTTTCCCCTTCAATCTTCTTTCCTTCCTTCCTTCCATTTCCATCTCCATCCTTTCCCCTTCAATCTCTCTCTTTCCTTTCCCCTTCATCTTCCTTCCTTCCATCTCCATCCCTTCCCCTTCAATCTCTTTCTCCTTCCTTCCTTCCTTCCCCCTTCAATCTCCTTCCTTGTCCATCTCCTTCCTTTCCCCTTCAATCTTCCTTCCTTCCTTCCTTCCCCTCCAATCTTCCTTCCTTCCATCTCTTCCCCTTCAATCTCACTCTCCTTCCTTCCTTCCCCCTTCAATCTCCTTCCTTGTCCATCTCCTTCCTTCCCCCTTCAATCTTCCTTCCTTCCTTCCATTTCCATTTCCATCTCCATCCCTTCCCCTTCAATCTCTCCTTCCTTCCCCCTTCAATCTCCTTTCTTGTCCATCTCCATCCCTTCCCCTTCAATCTCTCTCTCCTTCCTTTCCCCTTCATCTTCCTTCCTTCTCCATCTCCTTTTCCCCTTCGATCTTCCTTCCTCCCATCTCCATCCCTTCCCCTTCAATCTCTCTCTCCTTCCTTCCTTCCCCCTTCAATCTCCTTCCTTGTCCATCTCCTTCCTTTCCCCTTCAATCTTCCTTCCTTCCTTCCTTCCCCCTTCAATCTCCTTCCTTGTCCATCTCCTTCCTTTCCCCTTCAATCTTCCTGCCTTCCTTCCTTCCATTTCCACCTCCATCACTTCCCCTTCAATCTCTCTCTCCTTCCTTTCCCCTTCATTTTCCTTCCTTCTCCATCTTCTTTCCTCTTCAATCTTCCTTCTTTCCATCTCCATCCCTTCCCCTTCAATCTCTCTTTCCTTCCTTCCCCCTTCAATCTCCTACCTTGTCCATCTCCTTCCTTTCCCCTTCAATCTTCCTTCCTTCCTTCCTTCCTTCCTTCCTTCCCCTTCAATCTCCTTTATTGTCCATCTCCTTCCTTTCCCCTTCAATCTTCCTTCGTTCCATTTCCATCTCCATCCCTTCCCCTTCAATCTCTCTCTCCTTCCTTCCTTCCTTCCCCCTTCAATCTCCTTCCTTGTCCATCTCCTTCCTTTCCCCTTCAATCTTCCTTCCTTCCTTCCTTCCCCTCCAATCTTCCTTCCTTCCATCTCTTCCCCTTCAATCTGACTCTCCTTCCTTCCTTCCCCCTTCAATCTCCTTCCTTGTCCATCTCCTTCCTCTCCCCTTCAATCTTGCTTCCTTCCATCTCCATCCCTTCCCCTTCAATCTCTCTCTCCTTCCTTCCTTCCTTCCTTCCCCCTTTAATCTCCTTCCTTGTCCATCTCCTTCCTTTCCCCTTCAGTCTTCCTTCCTTCCTTCCCCCTTCAATCTCCTTCCTTGTCCATCTCCTTCCTGTCCCCTTCAATCTTCCTTCCTTCCTTCCTTCCATTTCCATCTCCATCTCCATCCCTTCCCCTTCAATCTCTCTCTCCTTCCTTCCCCCTTCAATCTCCTTCCTTGTCCATCTCCTTCCTTTTGCCGTCAATCTATCTTCCTTCCTTCCATTTCCATCTCCATCCCTTCCCCTTCAATCTCTCTCTCTCTCCTTCCTTCTTTCCTTCCTTCCTTCCTTCCTTCCTTCCCCCTTCAATCTCCTTCCTTCTCCATCTCCTTCCTTTCCCCTTCATCTTCCTTCCTTCTCCATCTCCTTTCCCCTTCATCTTCCTTCCTTCCCCATCTCCTTTCCCCTACAATCTTCCTTCCTTTCATCTCCATCCCTTCCCCTTCAATCTCTCTCTCCTTCCTTCCTTCCTTCCTTCCCCCTTTAATCTCCTTCCTTGTCCATCTCCTTCCTTTCCCCTTCAGTCTTCCTTCCTTCCTTCCATCTCCATCTCCATTCCTTCCCCTTCAATCTCTCTCCTTCCTTCCTTCCTTCCACCTTCCTTCCTTCCTTCCCCCTTCAATCTCCTTCCTTCTCCATCTTCTTCCTTTCCCCTTCAAACTTGCTTCCTTCCTTTCATCTCCATCTCCATCCCTTCCCCTTCAATCTCCTTCCTTCCTTCCTTCCCCCTTCATCTTCCTTCCTTCTCCATCTCCTTTCCCCTTCAGTCTTCCTTCCTTCCATCACCATCCCTTCCCCTTCAATCTCTCTCTCCTTCCTTTCTTCCCCCTTCAATCTCCTTCCTTCTCCATCTTCTTCCTTTCCCCTTCAATCGTCCTTCCTTCCTTCCATCTCCATCTCCATCCCTTTCCTTTCAATCTCTCTCTTCTTCCTTCCTTCCTTCCCCCTTCAATCTCCTTACTTCTTTCCTTCCTTCCTTCCCCCTTCAATCTTCCTTCCTTCCTTCCATCTCAATCTCCATCCCTTCCCCTTCAATCTCTCTCTCCTTCCATCCTTCCTTCCCCCCTTCAATCTCCTTCCTTCCTTCCTTCCCCCTTCAATCTCCTTCCTTGTCCATCTCCTTCCTTTCCCCTTCAATCTTCTTTCCTTCCTTCCTTCCATTTCCATCTCCATCCTTTCCCCTTCAATCTCTCTCTTTCCTTTCCCCTTCATCTTCCTTCCTTCTCCATGTCCTTTCCCCTTCAAACTTTTTTCCTCCCATCTCCATCCCTTCCCCTTCAGTCTCTCTCTCCTTCCTTCCTTCCCCCTTCAATCTCCTTCCTTCTCCATCTTCTTCCTTTCCCCTTCAATCTTCCTTCCTTCCTTCCATCTCCATCTCCATCCCTTCCCCTTCAATCTCTCTCTCCTTCCTTCCTTCCTTCCCCCTTCAATCTCCTTCCTTCCTTCCCCCTTCAATCTCATTCCTTTTCCATCTCCTTCCTTTCCCCTTCAATCTACCTTCCTTCCATCTCATTCCCTTCCCCTTCAAACTCTCTCTCCTTCCTTCCTTCCTTCCTTCCTTCCCCCTATAATCTCCTTCCTTCCTTCCTTTCCCCTTCAATCTTCCTTCCTTCCTTCCTTCCATCTCCACCTCCATCCCTTCCCCTTCAATCTCTCTCTCCTTCCTTCCTTCCTTCCCCCTTCAATCTCCTTCCTTCCTTCCCCTTCAATCTCCTTCCTTGTCCATCTCCTTCCTTTCCCCTTCAATCTTCCTTCCTTCCTTCCATTTCCATCTCCATCCCTTCTCCTTCAATCTCTCTCTCCTTCCTTCCCCCTTCAATCTCCTTCCTTGTCCATCTCCTTCCTTTCCCCTTCAACCTTCCTTCCTTCCCCCTTCAATCTCCTTCCTTGTCCATCTCCTTCCTTTCCCCTTCAATCTTCCTTCCATTTCCATTTCCATTTCCATCTCCATCCCTTCCCCTTCAATCTCTCTCTCCTTCCTTTCCCCTTCATCTTCCTTCCTTCTCCATCTCCTTTCTCCTTCAATCTTCCTTCTTTCCATCTCCATCCCTTCCCCTTCAATCTCTCTCTCCTTCCTGCCCCCTTCAATCTCCTTCCGTGTCCATCTCCTTCCTTTCCCCTTCAATCTTCCTTCCTTCCTTCCCCCTTCAATCTCCTTCCTTGTCCATCTCCTTCCTTTCCTTTTCAATCTTCCTTCCTTCCTTCCTTCCATTTCCATCTCCATCCCTTCCCCATCCCTTCCCCATCTTCCTTCCTTCCTTCCTTCCATTTCCATCTCCATCTCCATCCCTTCCCCTTCAATCTCTCTCTCCTTCCTTTCCCCTTCATCTTCCTTCCTTCTCCATCTCCTTTTCCCCTTCGATCTTCCTTCCTCCCATCTCCATCCCTTCCCCTTCAATCTCTCTCTCCTTCCTTCCTTCCTTCCTTCCCCCCTCAATCTCCTTCCGTCCTTCCTTCCCCCTTCAATCTCCTTCCTTGTCCATCTCCTTCCTTTCCCCTTCAATCTTCCTTCCTTCCTTCCATTTCCATCTCCATCCCTTCCCCTTCAATCTCTCTCTCCTTCCTTCCCCCTTCAATCTCCTTCCTTGTCCATCTCCTTACTTTCCCCTTCAATCTTCCTTCCTTCCTTCCCCCTTCAATCTCCTTCCTTGTCCATCTCCTTCCTTTCCCCTTCAATCTTCCTTCCATTTCCATTTCCATTTCCATCTCCATCCCTTCCCCTTCAATCTCTCTCTCCTTCCTTTCCCCTTCATCTTCCTTCCTTCTCCATCTCCTTTCTCCTTCAATCTTCCTTCTTTCCATCTCCATCCCTTCCCCTTCAATCTCTCTCTCCTTCCTGCCCCCTTCAATCTCCTTCCGTGTCCATCTCCTTCCTTTCCCCTTCAATCTTCCTTCCTTCCTTCCCCCTTCAATCTCCTTCCTTGTCCATCTCCTTCCTTTCCTTTTCAATCTTCCTTCCTTCCTTCCTTCCATTTCCATCTCCATCCCTTCCCCATCAATATCTCTCTCCTTCCATTCCCCTTCATCTTCCTTCCTTCTCCATCTCCTTTCCCCTTCAATCTTCCTTCTTTCCATCTCCATCCCTTCCCCTTCAATCTTTCCTTCCTTCCCCCTTCAATCTCCTTCCTTGTCCATCTCCTTCCTTTCCCCTTCAATCTTGCTTCCTTCCATCTCCATCCCTTCCCCTTCAATCTCTCTCTCCTTCCTTCCTTCCTTCCTTCCCCCTTTAATCACCTTCCTTGTCCATCTCCTTCCTTTCCCCTTCAATCGTCCTTCCTTCCGTCCATCTCCATCTCCATCCCTTCCCCTTCAATCTCTCTCCTTCCTTTCCCCTTCATCTTCCTTCCTTCTCCATCTCCTTTCCCCTTCAATCTTCCTTCCTCCCATCTCCATCCCTTCCCCTTCAATCTCTCTCCTTCCTTCCTTCCCCCTTCAATCTCCTTCCTTGTCCATCTCCTTCCTTTCCCCTTCAATCTTCCTTCCATTTCCATTTCCATTTCCATCTCCATCCCTTCCCCTTCAATCTCTCTCTCCTTCCTTTCCCCTTCATCTTCCTTCTTTCTCCATCTCCTTTCTCCTTCAATCTTCCTTCTTTCCATCTCAATCCCTTCCCGTTCAATCTCTCTCTCCTTCCTTCCCCCTTCAATCTCCTTCCGTGTCCATCTCCTTCCTTTCCCCTTCAATCTTCCTTCCTTCCTTCCCCCTTCAATCTCCTTCCTTGTCCATCTCCTTCCTTTCCCCTTCAATCTTGCTTCCTTCCATCTCCATCCCTTCCCCTTCAATCTCTCTCTCCTTCCTTCCTTCCTTCCTTCCCCCTTTAATCTCCTTCCTTCTCCATCTCCTTCCTTTCCCCTTCAATCGTCCTTCCTTCCTTCCATCTCCATCTCCATCCCTTCCCCTTCAATCTCTCTCTCCTTCCTTCCTTCCTTCCCCATTCAATCTCCTTCCTTGTCCATCTCCTTCCTTTCCCCTTCAATCTTCCTTCCTTCCTTCCATTTCCATCTCCATCTCCATCCCTTCCCCTTCAATCTCTCTCTCCTTCCTTCCCCTTTCAATCTCCTTCCTTCCTTCCTTCCTTCCTTCCCCCTTCAATCTCCTTCCTTGTCCATCTCCTTCCTTTCCCCTTCAATCTTCCTTCCTTCCTTCCTTCCCCTCCAATCTTCCTTCCTTCCATCTCTTCCCCTTCAATCTCTCTCTCCTTCCTTCCTTCCCCCTTCAATCTCCTTCCTTGTCCATCTCCTTCCTTTCCCCTTCAATCTTCCTTCCTTCCATCTCCATCCCTTCCCCTTCAATCTCTCTCTCCTTCCTTCCTTCCTTTCCCCTTCAATCTCCTTCCTTCTCCATCTTCTTCCTTTCCCCTTGAATCATCCTTCCTTCCTTCCATCTCCATCTCCATCCCTTCCCCTTCAATCTCTCTCTCCTTCCTTCCCCCTTCAATCTCCTTCCGTGTCCATCTCCTTCCTTTCCCCTTCAATCTTCCTTCCTTCCTTCCCCCTTCAATCTCCTTCCTTGTCCATCTCCTTCCTTTCCCCTTCAATCTTGCTTCCTTCCATCTCCATCCCTTCCCCTTCAATCTTCCTTCCTTCCTTCCTTCCTTCCTTCCCCTTCAATCTCCTTCCTTGTCCATCTCCTTCCTTTCCCCTTCAATCTTCCTTCCGTCCTTCCATTTCCATCTCCATCTCCATCCCTTCCTCTTCAATCTCTCTCTCCTTCCTTTCCCCTTCATCTTCCTTCCTTCTCCATCTCCTTTCTCCTTCAATCTTCCTTCTTTCCATCTCCATCCCTTCCCCTTCAATCTCTCTCTCCTTCCTTCCCCCTTCAATCTCCTTCCGTGTCAATCTCCTTCCTTTCCCCTTCAATATTCCTTCCTTCCTTCCCCCCTCAATCTCCTTCCGTCCTTCCTTCCCCCTTCAATCTCCTTCCTTGTCCATCTCCTTCCTTTCCATTTCAATCTTCCTTCCTTCCTTCCTTCCATTTCCATCTCCATCCCTTCCCCATCAATATCTCTCTCCTTCCTTTCCCCTTCATCTTCCCTCCTTCTCCATCTCCTTTCGCCTTCATTCTTCCTTCTTTCCATCTCCATCCCTTCCCCTTCAATCTCTCCTTCCTTCCCCCTTCAATCTCCTTCCTTCTCCATCTCCTTTCCCCTTCAATCTTCCTTCCTCCCATCTCCATCCCTTTCCCTTCAATCTCTCTCTCCTTCCTTCCCCCTTCAATCTCCTTCCTTGTCCATCTCCTTCCTTTCCCCTTCAATCTTCCTTCCTTCCTTCCCCCTTCAATCTCCTTCCTTGTCCATCTCCTTCCTTTCCCCTTCAATCTTCCTTCCTTCCTTCCTTCCATTTCCATCTCCATCTCCATCCCTTCCCCTTCAATCTCTCTCTCCTTCCTTTCCCCTTCATCTTCCTTCCTTCTCCATCTCCTTTCCCCTTCAATCTTCCTTCCTCCCATCTCCATCCCTTCCCCTTCAATCTCTCTCTCCTTCCTTCCCCCTTCAATCTCCTTCCTTGTCCATCTCCTTCCTTTCCCCGTCAATCTTCCTTCCTTCCTTCCATTTCCATCTCCATCCCTTCCCCTTCAATCTCTCTCTCCTTCCTTCCTTCTTTCCTTCCTTCCTTCCTTCCCCTTCAATCTCCTTCCTTCTCCATCTCCTTCCTTTCCCCTTCATCTTCCTTCCTTCCCCATCTCCTTTCCCCTACAATCTTCCTTCCTTTCATCTCCATCCCTTCCCCTTCAATCTCTCTCTCCTTCCTTCCTTCCTTCCTTCCCCCTTTAATCTCCTTCCTTGTCCATCTCCTTCCTTTCCCCTTCAGTCTTCCTTCATTCCTTCCATCTCCATCTCCATTCCTTCCCCTTCAATCTCTCTCCTTCCTTCCTTCCTTCCTTCCACCTTCCTTCCTTCCTTCCTTCCCCCTTCAATCTCCTTCCTTCTCCATCTTCTTCCTTTCCCCTTCAAACTTGCTTCCTTCCTTTCATCTCCATCTCCATCCCTTCCCCTTCAATCTCCTTCCTTCCTTCATTCCCCCTTCATCTTCCTTCCTTCTCCATCTCCTTTCCCCTTCAGTCTTCCTTCCTTCCATCTCCATCCCTTCCCCTTCAATCTCTCTCTCCTTCCTTTCTTCCCCCTTCAATCTCCTTCCTTCTCCATCTTCTTTCTTTCCCCTTCAATCGTCCTTCCTTCCTTCCATCTCCATCTCCATCCCTTTCCTTTCAATCTCTCTTTTCTTCCTTCCTTCCTTCCCCCTTCAATATCCTTCCTTCCTTCCTTCCTTCCCCCTTCAATCTTCCTTCCTTCCTTCCATCTCAATCTCCATCCCTTCCCCTTCAATCTCTCTCTCCTTCCTTCCTTCCTTCCCCCCTTCAATCTCCTTCCTTCCTTCCTTCCCCCTTCAATCTCCTTCCTTGTCCATCTCCTTCCTTTCCCCTTCAATCTTCCTTCCATTTCCATTTCCATTTCCATCTCCATCCCTTCCCCTTCAATCTCTCTCTCCTTCCTTTCCCCTTCATCTTCCTTCCTTCTCCATCTCCTTTCTCCTTCAATCTTCCTTCTTTCCATCTCCATCCCTTCCCCTTCAATCTCTCTCTCCTTCCTGCCCCCTTCAATCTCCTTCCGTGTCCATCTCCTTCCTTTCCCCTTCAATCTTCCTTCCTTCCTTCCTTCCATTTCCATCTCCATCCCTTCCCCATCAATATCTCTCTCCTTCCATTCCCCTTCATCTTCCTTCCTTCTCCATCTCCTTTCCCCTTCAATCTTCCTTCTTTCCATCTCCATCCCTTCCCCTTCAATCTCTCCTTCCTTCCCCCTTCAATCTCCTTCCTTGTCCATCTCCTTCCTTTCCCCTTCAATCTTGCTTCCTTCCATCTCCATCCCTTCCCCTTCAATCTCTCTCTCCTTCCTTCCTTCCTTCCTTCCCCCTTTAATCACCTTCCTTGTCCATCTCCTTCCTTTCCCCTTCAATCGTCCTTCCTTCCGTCCATCTCCATCTCCATCCCTTCCCCTTCAATCTCTCTCCTTCCTTTCCCCTTCATCTTCCTTCCTTCTCCATCTCCTTTCACCTTTAATCTTCCTTCCTCCCATCTCCATCCCTTCCCCTTCAATCTCTCTCCTTCCTTCCTTCCCCCTTCAATCTCCTTCCTTGTCCATCTCCTTCCTTTCCCCTTCAATCTTCCTTCCATTTCCATTTCCATTTCCATCTCCATCCCTTCCCCTTCAATCTCTCTCTCCTTCCTTCCTTCCTTCCCCCTTCAATCTCCTTCCTTCCTTCCTTCCTTCCTTCCCCCTTCAATCTCCTTCCTTGTCCATCTCCTTCCTTTCCCCTTCAATCTTCCTTCCTTCCCCTCCAATCTTCCTTCCTTCCATCTCTTCCCCTTCAATCTCTCTCTCCTTCCTTCCTTTCCCCTTCAATCTTCCTTCCTTCCATCTCCATCCCTTCCCCTTCAATCTCTCTCTCCTTCCTTCCTTCCTTTCCCCTTCAATCTCCTTCCTTCTCCATCTTCTTCCTTTCCCCTTGAATCGTCCTTCCTTCCTTCCATCTCCATCTCCATCCCTTCCCCTTCAATCTCTCTCTCCTTCCTTCCTTCCTTCCCCTTCAATCTCCTTCCTTCCTTCCTTCCCCCTTCAATCTCCTTCCTTGTCCATCTCCTTCCTTTCCCCTTCATCTTCCTTCCTTCTCCATCTCCTTTCTCCTTCAATCTTCCTTCTTTCCATCTCCATCCCTTCCCCTTCAATCTCTCTCTCCTTCCTTCCCCCTTCAATCTCCTTCCGTGTCAATCTCCTTCCTTTCCCCTTCAATATTCCTTCCTTCCTTCCCCCCTCAATCTCCTTCCGTCCTTCCTTCCCCCTTCAATCTCCTTCCTTGTCCATCTCCTTCCTTTCCATTTCAATCTTCCTTCCTTCCTTCCTTCCATTTCCATCTCCATCCCTTCCCCATCAATATCTCTCTCCTTCCTTTCCCCTTCATCTTCCCTCCTTCTCCATCTCCTTTCGCCTTCATTCTTCCTTCTTTCCATCTCCATCCCTTCCCCTTCAATCTCTCCTTCCTTCCCCCTTCAATCTCCTTCCTTCTCCATCTACTTTCCCCTTCAATCTTCCTTCCTCCCATCTCCATCCCTTCCCCTTCAATCTCTCTCTCCTTCCTTCCCCCTTCAATCTCCTTCCTTCTCCATCTCCTTCCTTTCCCCTTCAATCTTCCTTCCTTCCTTCCCCCTTCAATCTCCTTCCTTGTCCATCTCCTTCCTTTCCCCTTCAATCTTCCTTCCTTCCTTCCTTCCATTTCCATCTCCATCTCCATCCCTTCCCCTTCAATCTCTCTCTCCTTCCTTTCCCCTTCATCTTCCTTCCTTCTCCATCTCCTTTCCCCTTCAATCTTCCTTCCTCCCATCTCCATCCCTTCCCCTTCAATCTCTCTCTCCTTCCTTCCCCCTTCAATCTCCTTCCTTGTCCATCTCCTTCCTTTCCCCGTCAATCTTCCTTCCTTCCTTCCTTCCATTTCCATCTCCATCCCTTCCCCTTCAATCTCTCTCTCCTTCCTTCCTTCTTTCCTTCCTTCCTTCCTTCCCCTTCAATCTCCTTCCTTCTCCATCTCCTTCCTTTCCCCTTCATCTTCCTTCCTTCCCCATCTCCTTTCCCCTACAATCTTCCTTCCTTTCATCTCCATCCCTTCCCCTTCAATCTCTCTCTCCTTCCTTCCTTCCTTCCCCCTTCAATCTCCTTCCTTCCTTCCTTCCTTCCACCTTCCTTCCTTCCTTCCTTCCTTCCCCCTTCAATCTCCTTCCTTCTCCATCTTCTTCCTTTCCCCTTCAAACTTGCTTCCTTCCTTTCATCTCCATCTCCATCCCTTCCCCTTCAATCTCTCTCTCCTTCCTTTCCCCTTCATCTTCCTTCCTTCTCCATCTCCTTTCCCCTTCAATCTTCCTTCCTCCCATCTCCATCCCTTCCCCTTCAATCTCTCTCTCCTTCCTTCCCCCTTCAATCTCCTTCCTTGTCCATCTCCTTCCTTTCCCCGTCAATCTTCCTTCCTTCCTTCCTTCCATTTCCATCTCCATCCCTTCCCCTTCAATCTCTCTCTCCTTCCTTCCTTCTTTCCTTCCTTCCTTCCTTCCCCTTCAATCTCCTTCCTTCTCCATCTCCTTCCTTTCCCCTTCATCTTCCTTCCTTCCCATCTCCTTTCCCCTACAATCTTCCTTCCTTTCATCTCCATCCCTTCCCCTTCAATCTCTCTCTCCTTCCTTCCTTCCTTCCCCCTTCAATCTCCTTCCTTCCTTCCTTCCTTCCACCTTCCTTCCTTCCTTCCTTCCTTCCCCCTTCAATCTCCTTCCTTCTCCATCTTCTTCCTTTCCCCTTCAAACTTGCTTCCTTCCTTTCATCTCCATCTCCATCCCTTCCCCTTCAATCTCCTTCCTTCCTTCATTCCCCCTTCATCTTCCTTCCTTCTCCATCTCCTTTCCCCTTCAGTCTTCCTTCCTTCCATCTCCATCCCTTCCCCTTCAATCTCTCTCTCCTTCCTTTCTTCCCCCTTCAATCTCCTTCCTTCTCCATCTTCTTTCTTTCCCCTTCAATCGTCCTTCCTTCCTTCCATCTCCATCTCCATCCCTTTCCTTTCAATCTCTCTTTTCTTCCTTCCTTCCTTCCCCCTTCAATATCCTTCCTTCCTTCCTTCCTTCCCCCTTCAATCTTCCTTCCTTCCTTCCATCTCAATCTCCATCCCTTCCCCTTCAATCTCTCTCTCCTTCCTTCCTTCCTTCCCCCCTTCAATCTCCTTCCTTCCTTCCTTCCCCCTTCAATCTCCTTCTTTGTCCATCTCCTTCCTTTCCCCTTCAATCTTCTTTCCTTCCTTCCTTCCATTTCCATCTCCATCCTTTCCCCTTCAATCTCTCTCTTTCCTTTCCCCTTCATCTTCCTTCCTTCCATCTCCATCCCTTCCCCTTCAATCTCTTTCTCCTTCCTTCCTTCCTTCCCCCTTCAATCTCCTTCCTTGTCCATCTCCTTCCTTTCCCCTTCAATCTTCCTTCCTTCCTTCCTTCCCCTCCAATCTTCCTTCCTTCCATCCCTTCTCCTTCAATCTCTCTCTCCTTCCTTCCCCCTTCAATCTCCTTCCTTGTCCATCTCCTTCCTTTCCCCTTCAACCTTCCTTCCTTCCCCCTTCAATCTCCTTCCTTGTCCATCTCCTTCCTTTCCCCTTCAATCTTCCTTCCTTCCTTCCTTCCATTTCCATCTCCATCTCCATCCCTTCCCCTTCAATCTCTCTCTCCTTCCTTTCCCCTTCATCTTCCTTCCTTCTCCATCTCCTTTTCCCCTTCGATCTTCCTTCCTCCCATCTCCATCCCTTCCCCTTCAATCTCTCTCTCCTTCCTTCCTTCCCCCTTCAATCTCCTTCCTTGTCCATCTCCTTCCTTTCCCCTTCAATCTTCCTTCCTTCCCCCTTCAATCTCCTTCCTTGTCCATCTCCTTCCTTTCCCCTTCAATCTTCCTGCCTTCCTTCCTTCCATTTCCACCTCCATCCCTTCCCCTTCAATCTCTCTCTCCTTCCTTCCCCCTTCAATCTCCTTCCTTGTCCATCTCCTTCCTTTCCCCTTCAACCTTCCTTCCTTCCCCCTTCAATCTCCTTCCTTGTCCATCTCCTTCCTTTCCCCTTCAATCTTCCTTCCTTCCTTCCTTCCATTTCCATCTCCATCTCCATCCCTTCCCCTTCAATCTCTCTCTCCTTCCTTTCCCCTTCATCTTCCTTCCTTCTCCATCTCCTTTTCCCCTTCGATCTTCCTTCCTCCCATCTCCATCCCTTCCCCTTCAATCTCTCTCTCCTTCCTTCCTTCCCCCTTCAATCTCCTTCCTTGTCCATCTCCTTCCTTTCCCCTTCAATCTTCCTTCCTTCCCCCTTCAATCTCCTTCCTTGTCCATCTCCTTCCTTTCCCCTTCAATCTTCCTGCCTTCCTTCCTTCCATTTCCACCTCCATCCCTTCCCCTTCAATCTCTCTCTCCTTCCTTTCCCCTTCATTTTCCTTCCTTCTCCATCTTCTTTCCTCTTCAATCTTCCTTCTTTCCATCTCCATCCCTTCCCCTTCAATCTCTCTTTCCTTCCTTCCCCCTTCAATCTCCTACCTTGTCCATCTCCTTCCTTTCCCCTTCAATCTTCCTTCCTTCCTTCCTTCCTTCCCCTTCAATCTCCTTTATTGTCCATCTCCTTCCTTTCCCCTTCAATCTTCCTTCGTTCCATTTCCATCTCCATCCCTTCCCCTTCAATCTCTCTCTCCTTCCTTCCTTCCTTCCCCCTTCAATCTCCTTCCTTGTCCATCTCCTTCCTCTCCCCTTCAATCTTGCTTCCTTCCATCTCCATCCCTTCCCCTTCAATCTCTCTCTCCTTCCTTCCTTCCTTCCTTCCTTCCCCCTTCAATCTCCTTCCTTCTCCATCTTCTTCCTTTCCCCTTCAATCGTCCTTCCTTCCATCCATCTCCATCTCCATCCCTTCCCCTTCAATCTCTCTCTCCTTCCTTTCCCCTTCATCTTCCTTCTTTCTCCATCTACTTTCCCCTTCAATCTTCCTTCCTCCCATCTCCATCCCTTCCCCTTCAATCTCTCTCTCCTTCCTTCCTTCCCCCTTCAATCTCCTGCCTTGTCCATCTCCTTCCTTTCCCCTTCAATCTTCCTTCCTTCCTTCCTTCCCCCTTCAATCTCCTTCCTTGTCCATCTCCTTCCTTTCCCCTTCAATCTTCCTTCCTTCCTTCCATTTCCATCTCCATCTCCATCCCTTCCCCTTCAATCTCTCTCTCCTTCCTTTCCCCTTCATCTTCCTTCCTTCTCCATCTCCTTTCCCCTTCAATCTTCCTTCTTTCCATCTCCATCCCTTCCCCTTCAATCTCTCTCTCCTTCCTTCCCCCTTCAATCTCCTTCCTTGTCCATCTCCTTCCTTTCCCCTTCAATCTTCCTTCCTTCCTTCCCCCTTCAATCTCCTTCCTTGTCCATCTCCTTCCTGTCCCCTTCAATCTTCCTTCCTTCCTTCCTTCCATTTCCATCTCCATCTCCATCCCTTCCCCTTCAATCTCTCTCTCCTTCCTTCCCCCTTCAATCTCCTTCTTTGTCCATCTCCTTCCTTTCGCCGTCAATCTATCTTCCTTCCTTCCATTTCCATCTCCATCCCTTCCCCTTCAATCTCTCTCTCCTTCCTTCCTTCTTTCCTTCCTTCCTTCCTTCCTTCCCCCTTCAATCTCCTTCCTTCTCCATCTCCTTCCTTTCCCCTTCATCTTCCTTCCTTCTCCATCTCCTTTCCCCTTCATCTTCCTTCCTTCCCCATCTCCTTTCCCCTACAATCTTCCTTCCTTTCATCTCCATCCCTTCCCCTTCAATCTCTCTCTCCTTCCTTCCTTCCTTCCTTCCCCCTTTAATCTCCTTCCTTGTCCATCTCCTTCCTTTCCCCTTCAGTCTTCCTTCCTTCCTTCTATCTCCATCTCCATTCCTTCCCCTTCAATCTCTCTCCTTCCTTCCTTCCTTCCACCTTCCTTCCTTCCTTCCCCCTTCAATCTCCTTCCTTCTCCATCTTCTTCCTTTCCCCTTCAAACTTGCTTCCTTCCTTTCATCTCCATCTCCATCCCTTCCCCTTCAATCTCCTTCCTTCCTTCCTTCCCCCTTCATCTTCCTTCCTTCTCCATCTCCTTTCCCCTTCAGTCTTCCTTCCTTCCATCACCATCCCTTCCCCTTCAATCTCTCTCTCCTTCCTTTCTTCCCCCTTCAATCTCCTTCCTTCTCCATCTTCTTCCTTTCCCCTTCAATCGTCCTTCCTTCCTTCCATCTCCATCTCCATCCCTTTCCTTTCAATCTCTCTCTTCTTCCTTCCTTCCTTCCCCCTTCAATCTCCTTCCTTCCTTCCTTCCTTCCCCCTTCAATCTTCCTTCCTTCCTTCCATCTCAATCTCCATCCCTTCCCCTTCAATCTCTCTCTCCTTCCTTCCTTCCTTCCCCCCTTCAATCTCCTTCCTTCCTTCCTTCCCCCTTCAATCTCCTTCCTTGTCCATCTCCTTCCTTTCCCCTTCAATCTTCTTTCCTTCCTTCCTTCCATTTCCATCTCCATCCTTTCCCCTTCAATCTCTCTCTTTCCTTTCCCCTTCATCTTCCTTCCTTCTCCATGTCCTTTCCCCTTCAAACTTTTTTCCTCCCATCTCCATCCCTTCCCCTTCAGTCTCTCTCTCCTTCCTTCCTTCCCCCTTCAATCTCCTTCCTTCTCCATCTTCTTCCTTTCCCCTTCAATCTTCCTTCCTTCCTTCCATCTCCATCTCCATCCCTTCCCCTTCAATCTCTCTCTCCTTCCTTCCTTCCTTCCCCCTTCAATCTCCTTCCTTCCTTCCCCCTTCAATCTCATTCCTTTTCCATCTCCTTCCTTTCCCCTTCAATCTACCTTCCTTCCATCTCATTCCCTTCCCCTTCAAACTCTCTCTCCTTCCTTCCTTCCTTCCTTCCCCCTATAATCTCCTTCCTTCCTTCCTTTCCCCTTCAATTTTCCTTCCTTCCTTCCTTCCATCTCCATCTCCATCCCTTCCCCTTCAATCTCTCTCTCCTTCCTTCCTTCCTTCCCCCTTCAATCTCCTTCCTTCCTTCCCCTTCAATCTCCTTCCTTGTCCATCTCCTTCCTTTCCCCTTCAATCTTCCTTCCTTCCTTCCATTTCCATCTCCATCCCTTCTCCTTCAATCTCTCTCTCCTTCCTTCCCCCTTCAATCTCCTTCCTTGTCCATCTCCTTCCTTTCCCCTTCAACCTTCCTTCCTTCCCCCTTCAATCTCCTTCCTTGTCCATCTCCTTCCTTTCCCCTTCAATCTTCCTTCCTTCCTTCCTTCCATTTCCATCTCCATCTCCATCCCTTCCCCTTCAATCTCTCTCTCCTTCGTTTCCCCTTCATCTTCCTTCCTTCTCCATCTCCTTTCCCCTCCAATCTTCCTTCCTTCCATCTCTTCCCATTCAATCTCTCTCTCCTTCCTTCCTTCCCCCTTCAATCTCATTCCTTTTCCATCTCCTTCCTTTCCCCTTCAATCTTCCTTCCATCCTTCCTTCCATTTCCATCTCCATCCCTTCCCCTTCAATCTCTCTCTCCTTCCTTTCCCCTTCATTTTCCTTCCTTCTCCATCTCCTTTCCCCCTCAATCTTCCTTCTTTCCATCTCCATCCCTTCCCCTTCAATCTCTCTTTCCTTCCTTCCCCCTTCAATCTCCTTCGTTGTCCATCTCCTTCCTTTCCCCTTCAATCTTCCTTCCTTCCTTCCCCTTCAATCTCCTTCCTTGTCCATCTCCTTCCTTTCCCCTTCAATCTTCCTTCCTTCCTTCCATTTCCATCTCCATCCCTTCCCCTTCAATCTCTCTCTCCTTCCTTCCTTCCTTCCCCCTTCAATCTCCTTCCTTCCTTCCTTCCCCCTTCAATCTCCTTCCTTGTCCATCTCCTTCCTTTCCCCTTCAATCTTCCTTCCTTCCTTCCCCCTTTAATCTCCTTCCTTGTCCATCTCCTTCCTTTCCCCTTCAGTCTTCCTTCCTTCCTTCTATCTCCATCTCCATTCCTTCCCCTTCAATCTCTCTCCTTCCTTCCTTCCTTCCACCTTCCTTCCTTCCTTCCCCCTTCAATCTCCTTCCTTCTCCATCTTCTTCCTTTCCCCTTCAAACTTGCTTCCTTCCTTTCATCTCCATCTCCATCCCTTCCCCTTCAATCTCCTTCCTTCCTTCCTTCCCCCTTCATCTTCCTTCCTTCTCCATCTCCTTTCCCCTTCAGTCTTCCTTCCTTCCATCACCATCCCTTCCCCTTCAATCTCTCTCTCCTTCCTTTCTTCCCCCTTCAATCTCCTTCCTTCTCCATCTTCTTCCTTTCCCCTTCAATCGTCCTTCCTTCCTTCCATCTCCATCTCCATCCCTTTCCTTTCAATCTCTCTCTTCTTCCTTCCTTCCTTCCCCCTTCAATCTCCTTCCTTCCTTCCTTCCTTCCCCCTTCAATCTTCCTTCCTTCCTTCCATCTCAATCTCCATCCCTTCCCCTTCAATCTCTCTCTCCTTCCTTCCTTCCTTCCCCCCTTCAATCTCCTTCCTTCCTTCCTTCCCCCTTCAATCTCCTTCCTTGTCCATCTCCTTCCTTTCCCCTTCAATCTTCTTTCCTTCCTTCCTTCCATTTCCATCTCCATCCTTTCCCCTTCAATCTCTCTCTTTCCTTTCCCCTTCATCTTCCTTCCTTCTCCATGTCCTTTCCCCTTCAAACTTTTTTCCTCCCATCTCCATCCCTTCCCCTTCAGTCTCTCTCTCCTTCCTTCCTTCCCCCTTCAATCTCCTTCCTTCTCCATCTTCTTCCTTTCCCCTTCAATCTTCCTTCCTTCCTTCCATCTCCATCTCCATCCCTTCCCCTTCAATCTCTCTCTCCTTCCTTCCTTCCTTCCCCCTTCAATCTCCTTCCTTCCTTCCCCCTTCAATCTCATTCCTTTTCCATCTCCTTCCTTTCCCCTTCAATCTACCTTCCTTCCATCTCATTCCCTTCCCCTTCAAACTCTCTCTCCTTCCTTCCTTCCTTCCTTCCCCCTATAATCTCCTTCCTTCCTTCCTTTCCCCTTCAATTTTCCTTCCTTCCTTCCTTCCATCTCCATCTCCATCCCTTCCCCTTCAATCTCTCTCTCCTTCCTTCCTTCCTTCCCCCTTCAATCTCCTTCCTTCCTTCCCCTTCAATCTCCTTCCTTGTCCATCTCCTTCCTTTCCCCTTCAATCTTCCTTCCTTCCTTCCATTTCCATCTCCATCCCTTCTCCTTCAATCTCTCTCTCCTTCCTTCCCCCTTCAATCTCCTTCCTTGTCCATCTCCTTCCTTTCCCCTTCAACCTTCCTTCCTTCCCCCTTCAATCTCCTTCCTTGTCCATCTCCTTCCTTTCCCCTTCAATCTTCCTTCCTTCCTTCCTTCCATTTCCATCTCCATCTCCATCCCTTCCCCTTCAATCTCTCTCTCCTTCGTTTCCCCTTCATCTTCCTTCCTTCTCCATCTCCTTTCCCCTCCAATCTTCCTTCCTTCCATCTCTTCCCATTCAATCTCTCTCTCCTTCCTTCCTTCCCCCTTCAATCTCATTCCTTTTCCATCTCCTTCCTTTCCCCTTCAATCTTCCTTCCATCCTTCCTTCCATTTCCATCTCCATCCCTTCCCCTTCAATCTCTCTCTCCTTCCTTTCCCCTTCATTTTCCTTCCTTCTCCATCTCCTTTCCCCCTCAATCTTCCTTCTTTCCATCTCCATCCCTTCCCCTTCAATCTCTCTTTCCTTCCTTCCCCCTTCAATCTCCTTCGTTGTCCATCTCCTTCCTTTCCCCTTCAATCTTCCTTCCTTCCTTCCCCTTCAATCTCCTTCCTTGTCCATCTCCTTCCTTTCCCCTTCAATCTTCCTTCCTTCCTTCCATTTCCATCTCCATCCCTTCCCCTTCAATCTCTCTCTCCTTCCTTCCTTCCTTCCCCCTTCAATCTCCTTCCTTCCTTCCTTCCCCCTTCAATCTCCTTCCTTGTCCATCTCCTTCCTTTCCCCTTCAATCTTCCTTCCTTCCTTCCATTTCCATCTCCATCTCCATCCCTTCCCCTTCCATCTCTCTCTCCTTCCTTTCCCCTTCATCTTCCTTCCTTCTCCATCTCCTTTCCCCTTCAATCTTCCTTCCTCCCATCTCCATCCCTTCCCCTTCAATCTCTCTCTCCTTCCTTCCTTCCCCCTTCAATCTCCTGCCTTGTCCATCTCCTTCCTTTCCCCTTCAATCTTCCTTCCTTCCTTCCTTCCCCCTTCAATCTCCTTCCTTGTCCATCTCCTTCCTTTCCCCTTCAATCTTCCTTCCTTCCATTTCCATCTCCATCTCCATCCCTTCCCCTTCAATCTCTCTCTCCTTCCTTTCCCCTTCATCTTCCTTCCTTCTCCATCTCCTTTCCCCTTCAATCTTTATTTATTTTATTTATTAAATTTCTATACCGCCCCTCTCCCGAAGGACTCGGGGCGGTGTACAGCCTAAAATTTAAAAAACGTATAAATATACAAAATTTAAAATAATTAAAAATAAATTAAATCATTTGGCCAAAATCCCATTTAAAACCCAAAACATACAAAATTTAAAATCTTAAAAAATACTCAGTCCCCCTAAAACATTTTGACCCTATTGGAACCGAAGCTTCTATGCCAGGCCGGCCTGTCGGAAAAGGAATGTTTTTAGTTCCCGACGGAAGGTGCGTAAATCTGTTATTATACGGAGTTCGGGGGGGAGCTCGTTCCATAACGTGGGAGCTCCCACAGAGAAGGCTCTCCCCCTGGGGGTCGCCAGCCGGCACTGTCTGGCCGACGGCTCCCTGAGGAGGCCCTCTCTGTGGGAGCGTACCGGACGGCGGGAGGTATTTGCTGGCAGTAGACGGTCCTGTAAGTATCCGGGTCCGATGCCATGGAGCGCTTTAAAAGTGGTCACTAACACCTTGAACTGCACCCGAAAGACCACCGGCAACCAGTGCAACTCACGCAGGAGCGGTGTTACGTGGGAGCGCCACGACGCTCCCATCACTACCCGCGCGGCCGCATTTTGGGCAAGTTGGAGCTTCCGGATGCACCTCAAGGGGAGCCCCATGTAGAGAGCATTACAGTAGTCCAGCCTGGAGGTCACGAGGGCATGAGTGACTGTGCGTAGCGAGTCCCGGTCTAGGAAGGGACGCAACTGGCGCACCAGGCGAACCTGGTGGAACATCCTCCCGGCCACGGCCGTCAGATGGTCCTCTAAGGACAGCCGTGAGTCCAGGAGGATTCCCAAGTTGCGAACCCTTCCTGTGGGAGCCACTGTTTCGCCCCCAATACACAGCGATGGAATCAGCTGGCTGTACCGGGACGACGGTAACCACAGCCACTCGGTCTTGGAGGGGTTGAGCTTGAGTCCGTTTCTCCCCATCCATACCCGCACGGCCTCCAGGCACTGGGTAGGCACGGCAAGGGCATCGTTGGGGTGGTTTGGCGTGGAAATGTACAGCTGGGTATCATCAGCGTACTGGTGGTACTCCACGCCAAAACCACGGATGATCTCACCCAGCGGCTTTACATAAATGTTGAACAGTAGAGGCGAGAGGACCGACCCCTGAGGTACCCCACATACGAGGGGTCTCGGGGTCGACCTCTGGCCCCCTGTCAACACAGACTGCATCCGGCCAGAGAGGAAGGAGGAGAACCACTGCAAGACAGTGCCTCCTATGCCCAGCCCCTCCAACCGTTGCAGCATGATACCATGATCGATGGTATCAAAAGCCGCCGAGAGGTCCAATAGCACCAGAACAGAGGAGCAACCCCTGTCTTGGGCCCGCCAGAGATCATCCACCAACGCGACCAATGCTGTTTCCGTGCTGTAGCCAGGCCTGAAGCCCGACTGGAACGGATCGAGATATGACGATTCCTCCAGGTGCTGCGGGAACTGTTGGGCAACCACACTCTCAACAACCTTCGCAAGAAAGCGAAGGTTGGAGACGGGACGGTAGTTTGATAAAACAGCTGGATCCAGGGCAGGCTTCTTGAGGAGGGGTCTCACCACTGCCTCTTTCAAGGCAGCGGGAAAGACACCCTCACTCAAGGAAGCGTTGATAATTGCTCGGAACCAGCCTCGTACCACCTCCCGGGAGGCCAGCACCAACCAGGAGGGGCACGGGTCCAGTAAACATGTGGTCGCCCTAAGTCCCCCCAGCAACCTGTCCACGTCCTCGGGGGTCACGGGGTCAAACTCAACCCAGGTAACAGTCTCAAGACCAGCCTCCGCCTCTCCCATTGGACATACCCAGTTGAAGTCGAAGCCTTCCCGTATCTGAGCGATTTTATCATACAGATATTTTCCGAAATCCTCAGCTCTACCCTCTAAGGGGTCTCCCCTCACCTCCTGATGAAGGAGGGAGCGGGTCACCCTAAACAAGGAGGCTGGGCGGTTATCTGATGACGCAATAAGAGCAGTGAGGTAGGAACACTTCTCTGCTCTTATCGCCATTAGGTAGGACCTAATATGGTCTCTTACCAATGTTCGGTCAGATTCGGCACGGCTCGATCTCCAACTGCTCTCTAGGCGTCTTTTCCGGCGTTTCATCTCTCTCAACCCCTCGTTATACCACGGGGCCGGTCGAGACCCACGCCGAATCAGAGGCCGCAAAGGCACAACTCGATCCAGGGCACCGGCAGCCGCCCTGTCCCAGGCCGCCACCAGCTCTCCAACCGAGTCGTGTGTCAGAACCTCTTCCTTCTTTCCATCTCCATCCCTTCCCCTTCAATCTCTCTCTCCTTCCTTCCCCCTTCAATCTCCTTCCTTGTCCATCTCCTTCCTTTCCCCTTCAATCTTCCTTCCTTCCCCCTTCAATCTCCTTCCTTGTCCATCTCCTTCCTTTCTCCTTCAATCTTCCTTCCTTCCTTCCTTCCATTTCCATCTCCATCTCCATCCCTTCCCCTTCAATCTCTCTCTCCTTCCTTTCCCCTTCATCTTCCTTCCTTCTCCATCTCCTTTCCCCTTCAATCTTCCTTCCTCCCATCTCCATCCCTTCCCCTTCAATCTCTCTCTCCTTCCTTCCCCCTTCAATCTCCTTCCTTGTCCATCTCCTTCCTTTCCCCGTCAATCTTCCTTCCTTCCTTCCATTTCCATCTCCATCCCTTCCCCTTCAATCTCTCTCTCCTTCCTTCCTTCTTTCCTTCCTTCCTTCCTTCCTTCCTCCTTCAATCTCCTTCCTTCTCCATGTCCTTCCTTTCCCCTTCATCTTCCTTCCTTCTCCATCTCCTTTCCCCTTCATCTTCCTTCCTTCCCCATCTCCTTTCCCCTACAATCTTCCTTCCTTTCATCTCCATCCCTTCCCCTTCAATATCTCTCTCCTTCCTTCCTTCCTTCCTTCCCCCTTTAATCTCCTTCCTTGTCCATCTCCTTCCTTTCCCCTTCAGTCTTCCTTCCTTCCTTCCATCTCCATCTCCATCCCTTCCCCTTCAATCTCCTTCCTTCCTTCCTTCCCCCTTCATCTTCCTTCCTTCTCCATCTCCTTTCCCCTTCAGTCTTCCTTCCTTCCATCTCCATCCCTTCCCCTTCAATCTCTCTATCCTTCCTTTCTTCCCCCTTCAATCTCCTTCCTTCTCCATCTTCTTCCTTTCCCCTTCAATCGTCCTTCCTTCCTTCCATCTCCATCTCCATCCCTTTCCTTTCAATCTCTCTCTTCTTCCTTCCTTCCTTCCCCCTTCAATCTCCTTCCTTCCTTCCTTCCTTCCCCCTTCAATCTTCCTTCCTTCCTTCCATCTCAATCTCCATCCCTTCCCCTTCAATCTCTCTCTCCTTCCTTCCTTCCTTCCCCCCTTCAATCTCCTTCATTCCTTCCTTCCCCCTTCAATCTCCTTCCTTGTCCATCTCCATCCTTTCCCCTTCAATCTCTCTCTTTCCTTTCCCCATCATCTTCCTTCCTTCTCCATGTCCTTTCCCCTTCAATCTTTTTTCCTCCCGTCTCCATCCCTTCCCCTTCAGTCTCTCTCTCCTTCCTTCCTTCCCCCTTCAATCTCCTTCCTTCTCCATCTTCTTCCTTTCCCCTTCAATCTTCCTTCCTTCCATCCATCTCCATCTCCATCCCTTCCCCTTCAATCTCTCTCTCCTTCCTTCCTTCCTTCCCCCTTCAATCTCCTTCCTTCCTTCCCCCTTCAATCTCATTCCTTTTCCATCTCCTTCCTTTCCCCTTCAATCTTCCTTCCTTCCTTCCATTTCCATCTCCATCCCTTCCCCTTCAATCTCTCTTTCCTTCCTTTCCCCTTCATCTTCCTTCCTACTCCATCTCCTTTCCCCTTCAATCTTCCTTCCTTCCATCTCATTCCCTTCCCCTTCAAACTCTCTCTCCTTCCTTCCTTCCTTCCTTCCTTCCTTCCTTCCTTCCCCCTATAATCTCCTTCCTTCCTTCCTTTCCCCTTCAATCTTCCTTCCTTCCTTCCTTCCATCTCCATCTCCATCCCTTCCCCTTCAATCTCTCTCTCCTTCCTTCCTTCCTTCCCCCTTCAATCTCCTTCCTTCGTTCCTTCCCCCTTCAATCTCCTTCCTTGTCCATCTCCTTCCTTTCCCCTTCAATCTTCCTTCCTTCCTTCCATTTCCATCTCCATCCCTTCCCCTTCAATCTCTCTCTCCTTCCGGCTTCCGGTGGCTCTGCCGGCGCCGCAGGGTCTCCTTCGTGAGACTCCGTCATCTGGATGTGTAAAGCCGCGAAAAACAGCGCACATCAGCTGTTTTTTCGCGGTGAAAGATCCCCTCTCCGGGCAAAGGAGAGGTGAAGAGCATCGGGAGTAAGGTTGAGCCTTCTTAAATCCCTGGAAAAGAAGTTTTCAGGGATTAAGAGTGAGCTCCCTATAGCTCCGGAGGACGCTCCTATCCAGAGACGCTTCTGTCTTCGGGCAGAAAAAGACGCCGCGACCACCTCTGCTTTTTTTTTAAGATTTAACACTGAAGAGATTATAAGCAGGCTGAATGACTACAGGAGTCCAAATGGTTTGCAAGTATTTTTATTGTTTTTTTTCTTGGTTATACATTTCTAACGTTTTCAATCAACAATGTTTCAAGATGGCGTTTAGCTTTCACTGTTTTCACTGTTAGGGAAAGTGCTGGAAAGTGAAAGTGGAATCTGTTACTTTTCTCTCTCTTCTTGTTCTTTCAAGCGCAGCTAGAGAGACGGCTGTGATTTGAAATTTAAAATGGAGTGGAATATACAGCCAAATGCTAAATCTAAGTTGGATTTTATTGATGAATTTTACGAAAAAAGGTCTGATACACAGAAGACTTTTGCGCAAGAGGTTAAAGAGTTTAAAGCATTTGTGAAAGAGGCTTTGACAGAAGTATTTTTGAAATTAGCTAAACTCCTTCCTCCAAATGAAATCGATGTACAACCTACTGTTGAACAATTTATTTCACAATCTGTATATGGAGATGATTACTACATAACACAAGAGAAAGAAGTTCAACAGGGAAGAGATGAGGAGGGTTTCGAGAATGAAGATGACAAATGGATTTTGCTAGATGAAAAGTTTGTTTATAGTGAGCAAGAGGTTTTGTTTCAAGAAGGGGAATTCTGTCTAGCTGGGCAGCAAGAAGATGATTTAATCGACAAAAGAGAGGCATTGTTCTACTTTATGAAGCAATTAGACTATAAAACGAAATGGATGTTGTTTGACGAACAGTTTATTTATGTAAAACAAGAGGATATGATTCAAGAAAGGAAGACTCAATTCAACAAGCAACTTAGCTACGGGGCTGAAGAAATACAGAAGAGAGACTTATTAGTTGGAAGGGTGGCCTTGTTATGGCCTTTTATTTGGTTGAAAAAGAAACCTAGAGTTCGCTTGAAGTAATGCAATTTAAAATTGTATGTAAGGAATTATTCTAGGTGTGATATTAGGTTGGAATGTAAGTTAGAAATGCTATAAATAATTTGTTTTTATTATGGAGGTTTATTTGTCAGGTGAGAGAGTCCAGAAGTTGATTGATTAAAAGAAATTTATAACTAAATGAGAGAATTAAGGTTAATCTAAGATAATGGGTTGATTTAAAGATTAAGATTTTAGGCAAGCTGTAAGATAGGATATTTAAATGATATTTTATGATATATTACTATAAATTAAATTTAGTAGATTTGATTTAGATTGATGGTCTAGACGTTAATGATAAATATTATTTTTAACAAGATGAGCTGATTGTTTATATTATAAGTAAGGTCTAGAAGAGGATGTTTATATGATGATATATTAAGATATATTATGATAAACTAAATTGAATAAGAATATAATTATTATTATTAATATAAGTTCATAGGTAAGCTGTAAACCAGGATGTTTAAATGATATTTTAAGATATATTATTATAAACTAAATTTAGTAGATTTGACCTAGATTGACGGTTTAGAAGTTAATGATAAATATTATTCTTAACAAGATGAGTTGATTGTTTATATTATAAGTAAGGTTTAGAAGAGGATGTTTATATGATGATATATACTAAGATATATTATGATAAACTAAATTGAATAAGAATATAATTATTATTATTAATATTATTATTATTATTTTGAATCGAGGGATTTATTGATATTGTTATGGTTAATATTATTTGTTTAATTTTAATAAGATGGGTTTTTTTTTCTTGTTTTTTTTTTGTTTTTTTCCCTTTTTTTCGTTTTTTTTTTTGTTGTGTGTTTTGAGTAAGAGATAGTATATAGTTTAAAATTCTTGTTAAGTTCATATAATAATTTTGTTTGATGTAGTGGGGCTTTCTTTTGTTATACCCTGTAATCATTCTGGGAAGCCGTATAATTTTAGGTATGATGTTTTTTTTAGCTGTAATTAGGGTTGGTGGAAGAATAATTAATTATTGTTACTAATGGGTTGTTTGGGTGGCCTTTGGTGGATTGAAGAATGAGCTAAGTGTGAGCTGATAAGAAGGGGGAAGAATGATGGTAAATTGTTTGAGATGCTTATTTTTAGTTGAGTTATTATTATTAGAAGTATTGGAAATTGTATTTATGTTTTGTTGTTGATTGTTTATTTGTATATTAAGATTTGATATGATTAGCTTTCTTTTTTGTTAAAATTGGGGGGAAAAAAGTCAATAAAAATATTTAAAAAAAAAATCTCTCTCTCCTTCCTTCCCCCTTCAATCTCCTTCCTTGTCCATCTCCTTCCTTTCCCCTTCAATCTTCCTTCCTTCCTTCCCCCTTCAATCTCCTTCCTTGTACATCTCCTTCCTTTCCCCTTCAATCTTCCTTCCTTCCTTCCTTCCATTTCCATCTCCATCTCCATCCCTTCCCCTTCAATCTCTCTCTCCTTCCTTTCCCCTTCATCTTCCTTCCTTCTCCATCTCCTTTCCCCTTCAATCTTCCTTCCTCCCATCTCCATCCCTTCCCCTTCAATCTCTCTCACCTTCCTTCCTTCTTTCCTTCCTTCCTTCCTTCCTACCCCCTTCAATCTCCTTCCTTCTCCATCTCCTTTCCCCTTCATCTTCCTTCCTTCCCCATCTCCTTTCCCCTACAATCTTCCTTCCTTTCATCTCCATCCCTTCCCCTTCAATCTCTCTCTCCTTGCTTCCTTCCTTCCTTCCCCCTTTAATCTCCTTCCTAGTCCATCTCCTTCCTTCCCCCTTCAATCTTCCTTCCTTCCTTCCATCTCAATCTCCATCCCTTCCCCTTCAATCTCTCTCTCCTTCCTTCCTTCCTTCCTTCCCCCTTCAATCTCCTTCCTTCCTTCCTTCCTTCCCCCTTCAATCTCCTTCCTTGTCCATCTCCTTCCTTTCCCCTTCAATCTTCTTTCCTTCCTTCCTTCCATTTCCATCTCCATCCTTTCCCCTTCAATCTCTCTCTTTCCTTTCCCCTTCATCTTCCTTCCTTCTCCATGTCCTTTCCCCTTCAATCTTTTTTCCTCCCATCTCCATCCCTTCCCCTTCAGTCTCTCTCTCCTTCCTTCCTTCCCCCTTCAATCTCCTTCCTTCTCCATCTTCTTCCTTTCCCCTTCAATCTTCCTTCCTTCCTTCCATCTCCATCTCCATCCCTTTCCTTTCAATCTCTCTTTTCTTCCTTCCTTCCTTCCCCCTTCAATATCCTTCCTTCCTTCCTTCCTTCCCCCTTCAATCTTCCTTCCTTCCTTCCATCTCAATCTCCATCCCTTCCCCTTCAATCTCTCTCTCCTTCCTTCCTTCCTTCCCCCCTTCAATCTCCTTCCTTCCTTCCTTCCCCCTTCAATCTCCTTCTTTGTCCATCTCCTTCCTTTCCCCTTCAATCTTCTTTCCTTCCTTCCTTCCATTTCCATCTCCATCCTTTCCCCTTCAATCTCTCTCTTTCCTTTCCCCTTCATCTTCCTTCCTTCCATCTCCATCCCTTCCCCTTCAATCTCTTTCTCCTTCCTTCCTTCCTTCCCCCTTCAATCTCCTTCCTTGTCCATCTCCTTCCTTTCCCCTTCAATCTTCCTTCCTTCCTTCCTTCCCCTCCAATCTTCCTTCCTTCCATCTCTTCCCCTTCAATCTCACTCTCCTTCCTTCCTTCCCCCTTCAATCTCCTTCCTTGTCCATCTCCTTCCTTCCCCCTTCAATCTTCCTTCCTTCCTTCCATTTCCATTTCCATCTCCATCCCTTCCCCTTCAATCTCTCCTTCCTTCCCCCTTCAATCTCCTTTCTTGTCCATCTCCTTCCTTTCCCCTTCAATCTTCCTTCCTTCCTTCCATTTCCATCTCCATCCCTTCCCCTTCAATCTCTCTCTCCTTCCTTTCCCCTTCATCTTCCTTCCTTCTCCATCTCCTTTTCCCCTTCGATCTTCCTTCCTCCCATCTCCATCCCTTCCCCTTCAATCTCTCTCTCCTTCCTTCCTTCCCCCTTCAATCTCCTTCCTTGTCCATCTCCTTCCTTTCCCCTTCAATCTTCCTTCCTTCCTTCCTTCCCCCTTCAATCTCCTTCCTTGTCCATCTCCTTCCTTTCCCCTTCAATCTTCCTGCCTTCCTTCCTTCCATTTCCACCTCCATCACTTCCCCTTCAATCTCTCTCTCCTTCCTTTCCCCTTCATTTTCCTTCCTTCTCCATCTTCTTTCCTCTTCAATCTTCCTTCTTTCCATCTCCATCCCTTCCCCTTCAATCTCTCTTTCCTTCCTTCCCCCTTCAATCTCCTACCTTGTCCATCTCCTTCCTTTCCCCTTCAATCTTCCTTCCTTCCTTCCTTCCTTCCTTCCCCTTCAATCTCCTTTATTGTCCATCTCCTTCCTTTCCCCTTCAATCTTCCTTCGTTCCATTTCCATCTCCATCCCTTCCCCTTCAATCTCTCTCTCCTTCCTTCCTTCCTTCCCCCTTCAATCTCCTTCCTTGTCCATCTCCTTCCTTTCCCCTTCAATCTTCCTTCCTTCCTTCCTTCCCCTCCAATCTTCCTTCCTTCCATCTCTTCCCCTTCAATCTGACTCTCCTTCCTTCCTTCCCCCTTCAATCTCCTTCCTTGTCCATCTCCTTCCTCTCCCCTTCAATCTTGCTTCCTTCCATCTCCATCCCTTCCCCTTCAATCTCTCTCTCCTTCCTTCCTTCCTTCCTTCCCCCTTCAATCTCCTTCCTTCTCCATCTTCTTCCTTTCCCCTTCAATCGTCCTTCCTTCCTTCCATCTCCATCTCCATCCCTTCCCCTTCAATCTCTCTCTCCTTCCTTTCCCCTTCATCTTCCTTCCTTCTCCATCTACTTTCCCCTTCAATCTTCCTTCCTCCCATCTCCATCCCTTCCCCTTCAATCTCTCTCTCCTTCCTTCCTTCCCCCTTCAATCTCCTGCCTTGTCCATCTCCTTCCTTTCCCCTTCAATCTTCCTTCCTTCCTTCCTTCCCCCTTCAATCTCCTTCCTTGTCCATCTCCTTCCTTTCCCCTTCAATCTTCCTTCCTTCCTTCCATTTCCATCTCCATCTCCATCCCTTCCCCTTCAATCTCTCTCTCCTTCCTTTCCCCTTCATCTTCCTTCCTTCTCCATCTCCTTTCCCCTTCAATCTTCCTTCTTTCCATCTCCATCCCTTCCCCTTCAATCTCTCTCTCCTTCCTTCCCCCTTCAATCTCCTTCCTTGTCCATCTCCTTCCTTTCCCCTTCAATCTTCCTTCCTTCCTTCCCCCTTCAATCTCCTTCCTTGTCCATCTCCTTCCTGTCCCCTTCAATCTTCCTTCCTTCCTTCCTTCCATTTCCATCTCCATCTCCATCCCTTCCCCTTCAATCTCTCTCTCCTTCCTTCCCCCTTCAATCTCCTTCCTTGTCCATCTCCTTCCTTTTGCCGTCAATCTATCTTCCTTCCTTCCATTTCCATCTCCATCCCTTCCCCTTCAATCTCTCTCTCTCTCCTTCCTTCTTTCCTTCCTTCCTTCCTTCCTTCCCCCTTCAATCTCCTTCCTTCTCCATCTCCTTCCTTTCCCCTTCATCTTCCTTCCTTCTCCATCTCCTTTCCCCTTCATCTTCCTTCCTTCCCCATCTCCTTTCCCCTACAATCTTCCTTCCTTTCATCTCCATCCCTTCCCCTTCAATCTCTCTCTCCTTCCTTCCTTCCTTCCTTCCCCCTTTAATCTCCTTCCTTGTCCATCTCCTTCCTTTCCCCTTCAGTCTTCCTTCCTTCCTTCCATCTCCATCTCCATTCCTTCCCCTTCAATCTCTCTCCTTCCTTCCTTCCTTCCACCTTCCTTCCTTCCTTCCCCCTTCAATCTCCTTCCTTCTCCATCTCCTTCCTTTCCCCTTCATCTTCCTTCCTTCTCCATCTCCTTTCCCCTTCATCTTCCTTCCTTCCCCATCTCCTTTCCCCTACAATCTTCCTTCCTTTCATCTCCATCCCTTCCCCTTCAATCTCTCTCTCCTTCCTTCCTTCCTTCCTTCCCCCTTTAATCTCCTTCCTTGTCCATCTTCTTCCTTTCCCCTTCAAACTTGCTTCCTTCCTTTCATCTCCATCTCCATCCCTTCCCCTTCAATCTCCTTCCTTCCTTCCTTCCCCCTTCATCTTCCTTCCTTCTCCATCTCCTTTCCCCTTCAGTCTTCCTTCCTTCCATCACCATCCCTTCCCCTTCAATCTCTCTCTCCTTCCTTTCTTCCCCCTTCAATCTCCTTCCTTCTCCATCTTCTTCCTTTCCCCTTCAATCGTCCTTCCTTCCTTCCATCTCCATCTCCATCCCTTTCCTTTCAATCTCTCTCTTCTTCCTTCCTTCCTTCCCCCTTCAATCTCCTTCCTTCTTTCCTTCCTTCCTTCCCCCTTCAATCTTCCTTCCTTCCTTCCATCTCAATCTCCATCCCTTCCCCTTCAATCTCTCTCTCCTTCCATCCTTCCTTCCCCCCTTCAATCTCCTTCCTTCCTTCCTTCCCCCTTCAATCTCCTTCCTTGTCCATCTCCTTCCTTTCCCCTTCAATCTTCTTTCCTTCCTTCCTTCCATTTCCATCTCCATCCTTTCCCCTTCAATCTCTCTCTTTCCTTTCCCCTTCATCTTCCTTCCTTCTCCATGTCCTTTCCCCTTCAAACTTTTTTCCTCCCATCTCCATCCCTTCCCCTTCAGTCTCTCTCTCCTTCCTTCCTTCCCCCTTCAATCTCCTTCCTTCTCCATCTTCTTCCTTTCCCCTTCAATCTTCCTTCCTTCCTTCCATCTCCATCTCCATCCCTTCCCCTTCAATCTCTCTCTCCTTCCTTCCTTCCTTCCTTCCCCCTTCAATCTCCTTCCTTCCTTCCCCCTTCAATCTCATTCCTTTTCCATCTCCTTCCTTTCCCCTTCAATCTACCTTCCTTCCATCTCATTCCCTTCCCCTTCAAACTCTCTCTCCTTCCTTCCTTCCTTCCTTCCTTCCCCCTATAATCTCCTTCCTTCCTTCCTTTCCCCTTCAATCTTCCTTCCTTCCTTCCTTCCATCTCCATCTCCATCCCTTCCCCTTCAATCTCTCTCTCCTTCCTTCCTTCCTTCCCCCTTCAATCTCCTTCCTTCCTTCCCCTTCAATCTCCTTCCTTGTCCATCTCCTTCCTTTCCCCTTCAATCTTCCTTCCTTCCTTCCATTTCCATCTCCATCCCTTCTCCTTCAATCTCTCTCTCCTTCCTTCCCCCTTCAATCTCCTTCCTTGTCCATCTCCTTCCTTTCCCCTTCAACCTTCCTTCCTTCCCCCTTCAATCTCCTTCCTTGTCCATCTCCTTCCTTTCCCCTTCAATCTTCCTTCCTTCCTTCCTTCCATTTCCATCTCCATCTCCATCCCTTCCCCTTCAATCTCTCTCTCCTTCCTTTCCCCTTCATCTTCCTTCCTTCTCCATCTCCTTTTCCCCTTCGATCTTCCTTCCTCCCATCTCCATCCCTTCCCCTTCAATCTCTCTCTCCTTCCTTCCTTCCTTCCTTCCCCCCTCAATCTCCTTCCGTCCTTCCTTCCCCCTTCAATCTCCTTCCTTGTCCATCTCCTTCCTTTCCCCTTCAATCTTCCTTCCTTCCTTCCATTTCCATCTCCATCCCTTCCCCTTCAATCTCTCTCTCCTTCCTTCCCCCTTCAATCTCCTTCCTTGTCCATCTCCTTACTTTCCCCTTCAATCTTCCTTCCTTCCTTCCCCCTTCAATCTCCTTCCTTGTCCATCTCCTTCCTTTCCCCTTCAATCTTCCTTCCATTTCCATTTCCATTTCCATCTCCATCCCTTCCCCTTCAATCTCTCTCTCCTTCCTTTCCCCTTCATCTTCCTTCCTTCTCCATCTCCTTTCTCCTTCAATCTTCCTTCTTTCCATCTCCATCCCTTCCCCTTCAATCTCTCTCTCCTTCCTGCCCCCTTCAATCTCCTTCCGTGTCCATCTCCTTCCTTTCCCCTTCAATCTTCCTTCCTTCCTTCCCCCTTCAATCTCCTTCCTTGTCCATCTCCTTCCTTTCCTTTTCAATCTTCCTTCCTTCCTTCCTTCCATTTCCATCTCCATCCCTTCCCCATCAATATCTCTCTCCTTCCATTCCCCTTCATCTTCCTTCCTTCTCCATCTCCTTTCCCCTTCAATCTTCCTTCTTTCCATCTCCATCCCTTCCCCTTCAATCTTTCCTTCCTTCCCCCTTCAATCTCCTTCCTTGTCCATCTCCTTCCTTTCCCCTTCAATCTTGCTTCCTTCCATCTCCATCCCTTCCCCTTCAATCTCTCTCTCCTTCCTTCCTTCCTTCCTTCCCCCTTTAATCACCTTCCTTGTCCATCTCCTTCCTTTCCCCTTCAATCATCCTTCCTTCCGTCCATCTCCATCTCCATCCCTTCCCCTTCAATCTCTCTCCTTCCTTTCCCCTTCATCTTCCTTCCTTCTCCATCTCCTTTCCCCTTCAATCTTCCTTCCTCCCATCTCCATCCCTTCCCCTTCAATCTCTCTCCTTCCTTCCTTCCCCCTTCAATCTCCTTCCTTGTCCATCTCCTTCCTTTCCCCTTCAATCTTCCTTCCATTTCCATTTCCATTTCCATCTCCATCCCTTCCCCTTCAATCTCTCTCTCCTTCCTTTCCCCTTCATCTTCCTTCCTTCTCCATCTCCTTTCTCCTTCAATCTTCCTTCTTTCCATCTCCATCCCTTCCCCTTCAATCTCTCTCTCCTTCCTTCCTTCCCCCTTCAATCTCCTGCCTTGTCCATCTCCTTCCTTTCCCCTTCAATCTTGCTTCCTTCCATCTCCATCCCTTCCCCTTCAATCTCTCTCTCCTTCCTTCCTTCCTTCCTTCCCCCTTCAATCTCCTTCCTTCTCCATCTTCTTCCTTTCCCCTTCAATCGTCCTTCCTTCCTTCCATCTCCATCTCCATCCCTTCCCCTTCAATCTCTCTCTCCTTCCTTTCCCCTTCATCTTCCTTCCTTCTCCATCTACTTTCCCCTTCAATCTTCCTTCCTCCCATCTCCATCCCTTCCCCTTCAATCTCTCTCTCCTTCCTTCCTTCCCCCTTCAATCTCCTGCCTTGTCCATCTCCTTCCTTTCCCCTTCAATCTTCCTTCCTTCCTTCCTTCCCCCTTCAATCTCCTTCCTTGTCCATCTCCTTCCTTTCCCCTTCAATCTTCCTTCCTTCCTTCCATTTCCATCTCCATCTCCATCCCTTCCCCTTCAATCTCTCTCTCCTTCCTTTCCCCTTCATCTTCCTTCCTTCTCCATCTCCTTTCCCCTTCAATCTTCCTTCTTTCCATCTCCATCCCTTCCCCTTCAATCTCTCTCTCCTTCCTTCCCCCTTCAATCTCCTTCCTTGTCCATCTCCTTCCTTTCCCCTTCAATCTTCCTTCCTTCCTTCCCCCTTCAATCTCCTTCCTTGTCCATCTCCTTCCTGTCCCCTTCAATCTTCCTTCCTTCCTTCCTTCCATTTCCATCTCCATCTCCATCCCTTCCCCTTCAATCTCTCTCTCCTTCCTTCCCCCTTCAATCTCCTTCCTTGTCCATCTCCTTCCTTTTGCCGTCAATCTATCTTCCTTCCTTCCATTTCCATCTCCATCCCTTCCCCTTCAATCTCTCTCTCTCTCCTTCCTTCTTTCCTTCCTTCCTTCCTTCCTTCCCCCTTCAATCTCCTTCCTTCTCCATCTCCTTCCTTTCCCCTTCATCTTCCTTCCTTCTCCATCTCCTTTCCCCTTCATCTTCCTTCCTTCCCCATCTCCTTTCCCCTACAATCTTCCTTCCTTTCATCTCCATCCCTTCCCCTTCAATCTCTCTCTCCTTCCTTCCTTCCTTCCTTCCCCCTTTAATCTCCTTCCTTGTCCATCTCCTTCCTTTCCCCTTCAGTCTTCCTTCCTTCCTTCCATCTCCATCTCCATTCCTTCCCCTTCAATCTCTCTCCTTCCTTCCTTCCTTCCACCTTCCTTCCTTCCTTCCCCCTTCAATCTCCTTCCTTCTCCATCTTCTTCCTTTCCCCTTCAAACTTGCTTCCTTCCTTTCATCTCCATCTCCATCCCTTCCCCTTCAATCTCCTTCCTTCCTTCCTTCCCCCTTCATCTTCCTTCCTTCTCCATCTCCTTTCCCCTTCAGTCTTCCTTCCTTCCATCACCATCCCTTCCCCTTCAATCTCTCTCTCCTTCCTTTCTTCCCCCTTCAATCTCCTTCCTTCTCCATCTTCTTCCTTTCCCCTTCAATCGTCCTTCCTTCCTTCCATCTCCATCTCCATCCCTTTCCTTTCAATCTCTCTCTTCTTCCTTCCTTCCTTCCCCCTTCAATCTCCTTCCTTCTTTCCTTCCTTCCTTCCCCCTTCAATCTTCCTTCCTTCCTTCCATCTCAATCTCCATCCCTTCCCCTTCAATCTCTCTCTCCTTCCATCCTTCCTTCCCCCCTTCAATCTCCTTCCTTCCTTCCTTCCCCCTTCAATCTCCTTCCTTGTCCATCTCCTTCCTTTCCCCTTCAATCTTCTTTCCTTCCTTCCTTCCATTTCCATCTCCATCCTTTCCCCTTCAATCTCTCTCTTTCCTTTCCCCTTCATCTTCCTTCCTTCTCCATGTCCTTTCCCCTTCAAACTTTTTTCCTCCCATCTCCATCCCTTCCCCTTCAGTCTCTCTCTCCTTCCTTCCTTCCCCCTTCAATCTCCTTCCTTCTCCATCTTCTTCCTTTCCCCTTCAATCTTCCTTCCTTCCTTCCATCTCCATCTCCATCCCTTCCCCTTCAATCTCTCTCTCCTTCCTTCCTTCCTTCCCCCTTCAATCTCCTTCCTTCCTTCCCCCTTCAATCTCATTCCTTTTCCATCTCCTTCCTTTCCCCTTCAATCTACCTTCCTTCCATCTCATTCCCTTCCCCTTCAAACTCTCTCTCCTTCCTTCCTTCCTTCCTTCCTTCCCCCTATAATCTCCTTCCTTCCTTCCTTTCCCCTTCAATCTTCCTTCCTTCCTTCCTTCCATCTCCATCTCCATCCCTTCCCCTTCAATCTCTCTCTCCTTCCTTCCTTCCTTCCCCCTTCAATCTCCTTCCTTGTCCATCTCCTTCCTTTCCCCTTCAATCTTCCTTCCTTCCTTCCATTTCCATCTCCATCCCTTCTCCTTCAATCTCTCTCTCCTTCCTTCCCCCTTCAATCTCCTTCCTTGTCCATCTCCTTCCTTTCCCCTTCAACCTTCCTTCCTTCCCCCTTCAATCTCCTTCCTTGTCCATCTCCTTCCTTTCCCCTTCAATCTTCCTTCCTTCCTTCCTTCCATTTCCATCTCCATCTCCATCCCTTCCCCTTCAATCTCTCTCTCCTTCCTTTCCCCTTCATCTTCCTTCCTTCTCCATCTCCTTTTCCCCTTCGATCTTCCTTCCTCCCATCTCCATCCCTTCCCCTTCAATCTCTCTCTCCTTCCTTCCTTCCTTCCTTCCCCCCTCAATCTCCTTCCGTCCTTCCTTCCCCCTTCAATCTCCTTCCTTGTCCATCTCCTTCCTTCCTTCCATTTCCATCTCCATCCCTTCCCCTTCAATCTCTCTCTCCTTCCTTCCCCCTTCAATCTCCTTCCTTGTCCATCTCCTTACTTTCCCCTTCAATCTTCCTTCCTTCCTTCCCCCTTCAATCTCCTTCCTTGTCCATCTCCTTCCTTTCCCCTTCAATCTTCCTTCCATTTCCATTTCCATTTCCATCTCCATCCCTTCCCCTTCAATCTCTCTCTCCTTCCTTTCCCCTTCATCTTCCTTCCTTCTCCATCTCCTTTCTCCTTCAATCTTCCTTCTTTCCATCTCCATCCCTTCCCCTTCAATCTCTCTCTCCTTCCTGCCCCCTTCAATCTCCTTCCGTGTCCATCTCCTTCCTTTCCCCTTCAATCTTCCTTCCTTCCTTCCCCCTTCAATCTCCTTCCTTGTCCATCTCCTTCCTTTCCTTTTCAATCTTCCTTCCTTCCTTCCTTCCATTTCCATCTCCATCCCTTCCCCATCAATATCTCTCTCCTTCCATTCCCCTTCATCTTCCTTCCTTCTCCATCTCCTTTCCCCTTCAATCTTCCTTCTTTCCATCTCCATCCCTTCCCCTTCAATGTTTCCTTCCTTCCCCCTTCAATCTCCTTCCTTGTCCATCTCCTTCCTTTCCCCTTCAATCTTGCTTCCTTCCATCTCCATCCCTTCCCCTTCAATCTCTCTCTCCTTCCTTCCTTCCTTCCTTCCCCCTTTAATCACCTTCCTTGTCCATCTCCTTCCTTTCCCCTTCAATCGTCCTTCCTTCCGTCCATCTCCATCTCCATCCCTTCCCCTTCAATCTCTCTCCTTCCTTTCCCCTTCATCTTCCTTCCTTCTCCATCTCCTTTCCCCTTCAATCTTCCTTCCTCCCATCTCCATCCCTTCCCCTTCAATCTCTCTCCTTCCTTCCTTCCCCCTTCAATCTCCTTCCTTGTCCATCTCCTTCCTTTCCCCTTCAATCTTCCTTCCATTTCCATTTCCATTTCCATCTCCATCCCTTCCCCTTCAATCTCTCTCTCCTTCCTTTCCCCTTCATCTTCCTTCCTTCTCCATCTCCTTTCTCCTTCAATCTTCCTTCTTTCCATCTCAATCCCTTCCCGTTCAATCTCTCTCTCCTTCCTTCCCCCTTCAATCTCCTTCCGTGTCCATCTCCTTCCTTTCCCCTTCAATCTTCCTTCCTTCCTTCCCCCTTCAATCTCCTTCCTTGTCCATCTCCTTCCTTTCCCCTTCAATCTTGCTTCCTTCCATCTCCATCCCTTCCCCTTCAATCTCTCTCTCCTTCCTTCCTTCCTTCCTTCCCCCTTTAATCTCCTTCCTTCTCCATCTTCTTCCTTTCCCCTTCAATCGTCCTTCCTTCCTTCCATCTCCATCTCCATCCCTTCCCCTTCAATCTCTCTCTCCTTCCTTCCTTCCTTCCCCATTCAATCTCCTTCCTTGTCCATCTCCTTCCTTTCCCCTTCAATCTTCCTTCCTTCCTTCCATTTCCATCTCCATCTCCATCCCTTCCCCTTCAATCTCTCTCTCCTTCCTTCCCCTTTCAATCTCCTTCCTTCCTTCCTTCCTTCCTTCCTTCCCCCTTCAATCTCCTTCCTTGTCCATCTCCTTCCTTTCCCCTTCAATCTTCCTTCCTTCCTTCCTTCCCCTCCAATCTTCCTTCCTTCCATCTCTTCCCCTTCAATCTCTCTCTCCTTCCTTCCTTCCCCCTTCAATCTCCTTCCTTGTCCATCTCCTTCCTTTCCCCTTCAATCTTCCTTCCTTCCATCTCCATCCCTTCCCCTTCAATCTCTCTCTCCTTCCTTCCTTCCTTTCCCCTTCAATCTCCTTCCTTCTCCATCTTCTTCCTTTCCCCTTGAATCGTCCTTCCTTCCTTCCATCTCCATCTCCATCCCTTCCCCTTCAATCTCTCTCTCCTTCCTTCCTTCCTTCCCCTTCAATCTCCTTCCTTCCTTCCTTCCCCCTTCAATCTCCTTCCTTGTCCATCTCCTTCCTTTCCCCTTCAATCTTCCTTCCTTCCTTCCTTCCTTCCTTCCCCTTCAATCTCCTTCCTTGTCCATCTCCTTCCTTTCCCCTTCAATCTTCCTTCCGTCCTTCCATTTCCATCTCCATCTCCATCCCTTCCTCTTCAATCTCTCTCTCCTTCCTTTCCCCTTCATCTTCCTTCCTTCTCCATCTCCTTTCTCCTTCAATCTTCCTTCTTTCCATCTCCATCCCTTCCCCTTCAATCTCTCTCTCCTTCCTTCCCCCTTCAATCTCCTTCCGTGTCAATCTCCTTCCTTTCCCCTTCAATATTCCTTCCTTCCTTCCCCCCTCAATCTCCTTCCGTCCTTCCTTCCCCCTTCAATCTCCTTCCTTGTCCATCTCCTTCCTTTCCATTTCAATCTTCCTTCCTTCCTTCCTTCCTTCCATTTCCATCTCCATCCCTTCCCCATCAATATCTCTCTCCTTCCTTTCCCCTTCATCTTCCCTCCTTCTCCATCTCCTTTCGCCTTCATTCTTCCTTCTTTCCATCTCCATCCCTTCCCCTTCAATCTCTCCTTCCTTCCCCCTTCAATCTCCTTCCTTCTCCATCTCCTTTCCCCTTCAATCTTCCTTCCTCCCATCTCCATCCCTTCCCCTTCAATCTCTCTCTCCTTCCTTCCCCCTTCAATCTCCTTCCTTGTCCATCTCCTTCCTTTCCCCTTCAATCTTCCTTCCTTCCTTCCCCCTTCAATCTCCTTCCTTGTCCATCTCCTTCCTTTCCCCTTCAATCTTCCTTCCTTCCTTCCTTCCATTTCCATCTCCATCTCCATCCCTTCCCCTTCAATCTCTCTCTCCTTCCTTTCCCCTTCATCTTCCTTCCTTCTCCATCTCCTTTCCCCTTCAATCTTCCTTCCTCCCATCTCCATCCCTTCCCCTTCAATCTCTCTCTCCTTCCTTCCCCCTTCAATCTCCTTCCTTGTCCATCTCCTTCCTTTCCCCGTCAATCTTCCTTCCTTCCTTCCATTTCCATCTCCATCCCTTCCCCTTCAATCTCTCTCTCCTTCCTTCCTTCTTTCCTTCCTTCCTTCCTTCCCCTTCAATCTCCTTCCTTCTCCATCTCCTTCCTTTCCCCTTCATCTTCCTTCCTTCCCCATCTCCTTTCCCCTACAATCTTCCTTCCTTTCATCTCCATCCCTTCCCCTTCAATCTCTCTCTCCTTCCTTCCTTCCTTCCTTCCCCCTTTAATCTCCTTCCTTGTCCATCTCCTTCCTTTCCCCTTCAGTCTTCCTTCATTCCTTCCATCTCCATCTCCATTCCTTCCCCTTCAATCTCTCTCCTTCCTTCCTTCCTTCCTTCCACCTTCCTTCCTTCCTTCCTTCCCCCTTCAATCTCCTTCCTTCTCCATCTTCTTCCTTTCCCCTTCAAACTTGCTTCCTTCCTTTCATCTCCATCTCCATCCCTTCCCCTTCAATCTCCTTCCTTCCTTCATTCCCCCTTCATCTTCCTTCCTTCTCCATCTCCTTTCCCCTTCAGTCTTCCTTCCTTCCATCTCCATCCCTTCCCCTTCAATCTCTCTCTCCTTCCTTTCTTCCCCCTTCAATCTCCTTCCTTCTCCATCTTCTTTCTTTCCCCTTCAATCGTCCTTCCTTCCTTCCATCTCCATCTCCATCCCTTTCCTTTCAATCTCTCTTTTCTTCCTTCCTTCCTTCCCCCTTCAATATCCTTCCTTCCTTCCTTCCTTCCCCCTTCAATCTTCCTTCCTTCCTTCCATCTCAATCTCCATCCCTTCCCCTTCAATCTCTCTCTCCTTCCTTCCTTCCTTCCCCCCTTCAATCTCCTTCCTTCCTTCCTTCCCCCTTCAATCTCCTTCCTTGTCCATCTCCTTCCTTTCCCCTTCAATCTTCCTTCCATTTCCATTTCCATTTCCATCTCCATCCCTTCCCCTTCAATCTCTCTCTCCTTCCATTCCCCTTCATCTTCCTTCCTTCTCCATCTCCTTTCCCCTTCAATCTTCCTTCTTTCCATCTCCATCCCTTCCCCTTCAATCTCTCCTTCCTTCCCCCTTCAATCTCCTTCCTTGTCCATCTCCTTCCTTTCCCCTTCAATCTTGCTTCCTTCCATCTCCATCCCTTCCCCTTCAATCTCTCTCTCCTTCCTTCCTTCCTTCCTTCCCCCTTTAATCACCTTCCTTGTCCATCTCCTTCCTTTCCCCTTCAATCGTCCTTCCTTCCGTCCATCTCCATCTCCATCCCTTCCCCTTCAATCTCTCTCCTTCCTTTCCCCTTCATCTTCCTTCCTTCTCCATCTCCTTTCCCCTTTAATCTTCCTTCCTCCCATCTCCATCCCTTCCCCTTCAATCTCTCTCCTTCCTTCCTTCCCCCTTCAATCTCCTTCCTTGTCCATCTCCTTCCTTTCCCCTTCAATCTTCCTTCCTTCCTTCCCCCTTCAATCTCCTTCCTTGTCCATCTCCTTCCTGTCCCCTTCAATCTTCCTTCCTTCCTTCCTTCCATTTCCATCTCCATCTCCATCCCTTCCCCTTCAATCTCTCTCTCCTTCCTTCCCCCTTCAATCTCCTTCTTTGTCCATCTCCTTCCTTTCGCCGTCAATCTATCTTCCTTCCTTCCATTTCCATCTCCATCCCTTCCCCTTCAATCTCTCTCTCCTTCCTTCCTTCTTTCCTTCCTTCCTTCCTTCCTTCCCCCTTCAATCTCCTTCCTTCTCCATCTCCTTCCTTTCCCCTTCATCTTCCTTCCTTCTCCATCTCCTTTCCCCTTCATCTTCCTTCCTTCCCCATCTCCTTTCCCCTACAATCTTCCTTCCTTTCATCTCCATCCCTTCCCCTTCAATCTCTCTCTCCTTCCTTCCTTCCTTCCTTCCCCCTTTAATCTCCTTCCTTGTCCATCTCCTTCCTTTCCCCTTCAGTCTTCCTTCCTTCCTTCCATCTCCATCTCCATTCCTTCCCCTTCAATCTCTCTCCTTCCTTCCTTCCTTCCACCTTCCTTCCTTCCTTCCCCCTTCAATCTCCTTCCTTCTCCATCTTCTTCCTTTCCCCTTCAAACTTGCTTCCTTCCTTTCATCTCCATCTCCATCCCTTCCCCTTCAATCTCCTTCCTTCCTTCCTTCCCCCTTCATCTTCCTTCCTTCTCCATCTCCTTTCCCCTTCAGTCTTCCTTCCTTCCATCACCATCCCTTCCCCTTCAATCTCTCTCTCCTTCCTTTCTTCCCCCTTCAATCTCCTTCCTTCTCCATCTTCTTCCTTTCCCCTTCAATCGTCCTTCCTTCCTTCCATCTCCATCTCCATCCCTTTCCTTTCAATCTCTCTCTTCTTCCTTCCTTCCTTCCCCCTTCAATCTCCTTCCTTCTTTCCTTCCTTCCTTCCCCCTTCAATCTTCCTTCCTTCCTTCCATCTCAATCTCCATCCCTTCCCCTTCAATCTCTCTCTCCTTCCATCCTTCCTTCCCCCCTTCAATCTCCTTCCTTCCTTCCTTCCCCCTTCAATCTCCTTCCTTGTCCATCTCCTTCCTTTCCCCTTCAATCTTCTTTCCTTCCTTCCTTCCATTTCCATCTCCATCCTTTCCCCTTCAATCTCTCTCTTTCCTTTCCCCTTCATCTTCCTTCCTTCTCCATGTCCTTTCCCCTTCAAACTTTTTTCCTCCCATCTCCATCCCTTCCCCTTCAGTCTCTCTCTCCTTCCTTCCTTCCCCCTTCAATCTCCTTCCTTCTCCATCTTCTTCCTTTCCCCTTCAATCTTCCTTCCTTCCTTCCATCTCCATCTCCATCCCTTCCCCTTCAATCTCTCTCTCCTTCCTTCCTTCCTTCCCCCTTCAATCTCCTTCCTTCCTTCCCCCTTCAATCTCATTCCTTTTCCATCTCCTTCCTTTCCCCTTCAATCTACCTTCCTTCCATCTCATTCCCTTCCCCTTCAAACTCTCTCTCCTTCCTTCCTTCCTTCCTTCCTTCCCCCTATAATCTCCTTCCTTCCTTCCTTTCCCCTTCAATCTTCCTTCCTTCCTTCCTTCCATCTCCATCTCCATCCCTTCCCCTTCAATCTCTCTCTCCTTCCTTCCTTCCTTCCCCCTTCAATCTCCTTCCTTCCTTCCCCTTCAATCTCCTTCCTTGTCCATCTCCTTCCTTTCCCCTTCAATCTTCCTTCCTTCCTTCCATTTCCATCTCCATCCCTTCTCCTTCAATCTCTCTCTCCTTCCTTCCCCCTTCAATCTCCTTCCTTGTCCATCTCCTTCCTTTCCCCTTCAACCTTCCTTCCTTCCCCCTTCAATCTCCTTCCTTGTCCATCTCCTTCCTTTCCCCTTCAATCTTCCTTCCTTCCTTCCTTCCATTTCCATCTCCATCTCCATCCCTTCCCCTTCAATCTCTCTCTCCTTCCTTTCCCCTTCATCTTCCTTCCTTCTCCATCTCCTTTTCCCCTTCGATCTTCCTTCCTCCCATCTCCATCCCTTCCCCTTCAATCTCTCTCTCCTTCCTTCCTTCCTTCCTTCCCCCCTCAATCTCCTTCCGTCCTTCCTTCCCCCTTCAATCTCCTTCCTTGTCCATCTCCTTCCTTTCCCCTTCAATCTTCCTTCCTTCCTTCCATTTCCATCTCCATCCCTTCCCCTTCAATCTCTCTCTCCTTCCTTCCCCCTTCAATCTCCTTCCTTGTCCATCTCCTTACTTTCCCCTTCAATCTTCCTTCCTTCCTTCCCCCTTCAATCTCCTTCCTTGTCCATCTCCTTCCTTTCCCCTTCAATCTTCCTTCCATTTCCATTTCCATTTCCATCTCCATCCCTTCCCCTTCAATCTCTCTCTCCTTCCTTTCCCCTTCATCTTCCTTCCTTCTCCATCTCCTTTCTCCTTCAATCTTCCTTCTTTCCATCTCCATCCCTTCCCCTTCAATCTCTCTCTCCTTCCTGCCCCCTTCAATCTCCTTCCGTGTCCATCTCCTTCCTTTCCCCTTCAATCTTCCTTCCTTCCTTCCCCCTTCAATCTCCTTCCTTGTCCATCTCCTTCCTTTCCTTTTCAATCTTCCTTCCTTCCTTCCTTCCATTTCCATCTCCATCCCTTCCCCATCAATATCTCTCTCCTTCCATTCCCCTTCATCTTCCTTCCTTCTCCATCTCCTTTCCCCTTCAATCTTCCTTCTTTCCATCTCCATCCCTTCCCCTTCAATCTTTCCTTCCTTCCCCCTTCAATCTCCTTCCTTGTCCATCTCCTTCCTTTCCCCTTCAATCTTGCTTCCTTCCATCTCCATCCCTTCCCCTTCAATCTCTCTCTCCTTCCTTCCTTCCTTCCTTCCCCCTTTAATCACCTTCCTTGTCCATCTCCTTCCTTTCCCCTTCAATCGTCCTTCCTTCCGTCCATCTCCATCTCCATCCCTTCCCCTTCAATCTCTCTCCTTCCTTTCCCCTTCATCTTCCTTCCTTCTCCATCTCCTTTCCCCTTCAATCTTCCTTCCTCCCATCTCCATCCCTTCCCCTTCAATCTCTCTCCTTCCTTCCTTCCCCCTTCAATCTCCTTCCTTGTCCATCTCCTTCCTTTCCCCTTCAATCTTCTTTCCATTTCCATTTCCATTTCCATCTCCATCCCTTCCCCTTCAATCTCTCTCTCCTTCCTTTCCCCTTCATCTTCCTTCCTTCTCCATCTCCTTTCTCCTTCAATCTTCCTTCTTTCCATCTCAATCCCTTCCCGTTCAATCTCTCTCTCCTTCCTTCCCCCTTCAATCTCCTTCCGTGTCCATCTCCTTCCTTTCCCCTTCAATCTTCCTTCCTTCCTTCCCCCTTCAATCTCCTTCCTTGTCCATCTCCTTCCTTTCCCCTTCAATCTTGCTTCCTTCCATCTCCATCCCTTCCCCTTCAATCTCTCTCTCCTTCCTTCCTTCCTTCCTTCCCCCTTTAATCTCCTTCCTTCTCCATCTTCTTCCTTTCCCCTTCAATCGTCCTTCCTTCCTTTCCATCTCCATCTCCATCCCTTCCCCTTCAATCTCTCTCTCCTTCCTTCCTTCCTTCCCCATTCAATCTCCTTCCTTGTCCATCTCCTTCCTTTCCCCTTCAATCTTCCTTCCTTCCTTCCATTTCCATCTCCATCTCCATCCCTTCCCCTTCAATCTCTCTCTCCTTCCTTCCCCTTTCAATCTCCTTCCTTCCTTCCTTCCTTCCTTCCTTCCCCCTTCAATCTCCTTCCTTGTCCATCTCCTTCCTTTCCCCTTCAATCTTCCTTCCTTCCTTCCTTCCCCTCCAATCTTCCTTCCTTCCATCTCTTCCCCTTCAATCTCTCTCTCCTTCCTTCCTTCCCCCTTCAATCTCCTTCCTTGTCCATCTCCTTCCTTTCCCCTTCAATCTTCCTTCCTTCCATCTCCATCCCTTCCCCTTCAATCTCTCTCTCCTTCCTTCCTTCCTTTCCCCTTCAATCTCCTTCCTTCTCCATCTTCTTCCTTTCCCCTTGAATCGTCCTTCCTTCCTTCCATCTCCATCTCCATCCCTTCCCCTTCAATCTCTCTCTCCTTCCTTCCTTCCTTCCCCTTCAATCTCCTTCCTTCCTTCCTTCCCCCTTCAATCTCCTTCCTTGTCCATCTCCTTCCTTTCCCCTTCAATCTTCCTTCCTTCCTTCCTTCCTTCCTTCCCCTTCAATCTCCTTCCTTGTCCATCTCCTTCCTTTCCCCTTCAATCTTCCTTCCGTCCTTCCATTTCCATCTCCATCTCCATCCCTTCCTCTTCAATCTCTCTCTCCTTCCTTTCCCCTTCATCTTCCTTCCTTCTCCATCTCCTTTCTCCTTCAATCTTCCTTCTTTCCATCTCCATCCCTTCCCCTTCAATCTCTCTCTCCTTCCTTCCCCCTTCAATCTCCTTCCGTGTCAATCTCCTTCCTTTCCCCTTCAATATTCCGTCCTTCCTTCCCCCCTCAATCTCCTTCCGTCCTTCCTTCCCCCTTCAATCTCCTTCCTTGTCCATCTCCTTCCTTTCCATTTCAATCTTCCTTCCTTCCTTCCTTCCTTCCATTTCCATCTCCATCCCTTCCCCATCAATATCTCTCTCCTTCCTTTCCCCTTCATCTTCCCTCCTTCTCCATCTCCTTTCGCCTTCATTCTTCCTTCTTTCCATCTCCATCCCTTCCCCTTCAATCTCTCCTTCCTTCCCCCTTCAATCTCCTTCCTTCTCCATCTCCTTTCCCCTTCAATCTTCCTTCCTCCCATCTCCATCCCTTCCCCTTCAATCTCTCTCTCCTTCCTTCCCCCTTCAATCTCCTTCCTTGTCCATCTCCTTCCTTTCCCCTTCAATCTTCCTTCCTTCCTTCCCCCTTCAATCTCCTTCCTTGTCCATCTCCTTCCTTTCCCCTTCAATCTTCCTTCCTTCCTTCCTTCCATTTCCATCTCCATCTCCATCCCTTCCCCTTCAATCTCTCTCTCCTTCCTTTCCCCTTCATCTTCCTTCCTTCTCCATCTCCTTTCCCCTTCAATCTTCCTTCCTCCCATCTCCATCCCTTCCCCTTCAATCTCTCTCTCCTTCCTTCCCCCTTCAATCTCCTTCCTTGTCCATCTCCTTCCTTTCCCCGTCAATCTTCCTTCCTTCCTTCCATTTCCATCTCCATCCCTTCCCCTTCAATCTCTCTCTCCTTCCTTCCTTCTTTCCTTCCTTCCTTCCTTCCCCTTCAATCTCCTTCCTTCTCCATCTCCTTCCTTTCCCCTTCATCTTCCTTCCTTCCCCATCTCCTTTCCCCTACAATCTTCCTTCCTTTCATCTCCATTCCTTCCCCTTCAATCTCTCTCCTTCCTTCCTTCCTTCCTTCCACCTTCCTTCCTTCCTTCCTTCCCCCTTCAATCTCCTTCCTTCTCCATCTTCTTCCTTTCCCCTTCAAACTTGCTTCCTTCCTTCATCTCCATCTCCATCCCTTCCCCTTCAATCTCCTTCCTTCCTTCATTCCCCCTTCATCTTCCTTCCTTCTCCATCTCCTTTCCCCTTCAGTCTTCCTTCCTTCCATCTCCATCCCTTCCCCTTCAATCTCTCTCTCCTTCCTTTCTTCCCCCTTCAATCTCCTTCCTTCTCCATCTTCTTTCTTTCCCCTTCAATCGTCCTTCCTTCCTTCCATCTCCATCTCCATCCCTTTCCTTTCAATCTCTCTTTTCTTCCTTCCTTCCTTCCCCCTTCAATATCCTTCCTTCCTTCCTTCCCCTTCAATCTTCCTTCCTTCCTTCCATCTCAATCTCCATCCCTTCCCCTTCAATCTCTCTCTCCTTCCTTCCTTCCTTCCCCCCTTCAATCTCCTTCCTTCCTTCCTTCCCCCTTCAATCTCCTTCCTTGTCCATCTCCTTCCTTTCCCCTTCAATCTTCCTTCCATTTCCATTTCCATTTCCATCTCCATCCCTTCCCCTTCAATCTCTCTCTCCTTCCTTTCCCCTTCATCTTCCTTCCTTCTCCATCTCCTTTCTCCTTCAATCTTCCTTCTTTCCATCTCCATCCCTTCCCCTTCAATCTCTCTCTCCTTCCTGCCCCCTTCAATCTCCTTCCGTGTCCATCTCCTTCCTTTCCCCTTCAATCTTCCTTCCTTCCTTCCTTCCATTTCCATCTCCATCCCTTCCCCATCAATATCTCTCTCCTTCCATTCCCCTTCATCTTCCTTCCTTCTCCATCTCCTTTCCCCTTCAATCTTCCTTCTTTCCATCTCCATCCCTTCCCCTTCAATCTCTCCTTCCTTCCCCCTTCAATCTCCTTCCTTGTCCATCTCCTTCCTTTCCCCTTCAATCTTGCTTCCTTCCATCTCCATCCCTTCCCCTTCAATCTCTCTCTCCTTCCTTCCTTCCTTCCTTCCCCCTTTAATCACCTTCCTTGTCCATCTCCTTCCTTTCCCCTTCAATCGTCCTTCCTTCCGTCCATCTCCATCTCCATCCCTTCCCCTTCAATCTCTCTCCTTCCTTTCCCCTTCATCTTCCTTCCTTCTCCATCTCCTTTCTCCTTTAATCTTCCTTCCTCCCATCTCCATCCCTTCCCCTTCAATCTCTCTCCTTCCTTCCTTCCCCCTTCAATCTCCTTCCTTGTCCATCTCCTTCCTTTCCCCTTCAATCTTCCTTCCATTTCCATTTCCATTTCCATCTCCATCCCTTCCCCTTCAATCTCTCTCTCCTTCCTTCCTTCCTTCCCCCTTCAATCTCCTTCCTTCCTTCCTTCCTTCCTTCCCCCTTCAATCTCCTTCCTTGTCCATCTCCTTCCTTTCCCCTTCAATCTTCCTTCCTTCCCCTCCAATCTTCCTTCCTTCCATCTCTTCCCCTTCAATCTCTCTCTCCTTCCTTCCTTTCCCCTTCAATCTTCCTTCCTTCCATCTCCATCCCTTTCCCTTCAATCTCTCTCTCCTTCCTTCCTTCCTTTCCCCTTCAATCTCCTTCCTTCTCCATCTTCTTCCTTTCCCCTTGAATCGTCCTTCCTTCCTTCCATCTCCATCTCCATCCCTTCCCCTTCAATCTCTCTCTCCTTCCTTCCTTCCTTCCCCTTCAATCTCCTTCCTTCCTTCCTTCCCCCTTCAATCTCCTTCCTTGTCCATCTCCTTCCTTTCCCCTTCATCTTCCTTCCTTCTCCATCTCCTTTCTCCTTCAATCTTCCTTCTTTCCATCTCCATCCCTTCCCCTTCAATCTCTCTCTCCTTCCTTCCCCCTTCAATCTCCTTCCTTCTCCATCTACTTTCCCCTTCAATCTTCCTTCCTCCCATCTCCATCCCTTCCCCTTCAATCTCTCTCTCCTTCCTTCCCCCTTCAATCTCCTTCCTTCTCCATCTCCTTCCTTTCCCCTTCAATCTTCCTTCCTTCCTTCCCCCTTCAATCTCCTTCCTTGTCCATCTCCTTCCTTTCCCCTTCAATCTTCCTTCCTTCCTTCCTTCCATTTCCATCTCCATCTCCATCCCTTCCCCTTCAATCTCTCTCTCCTTCCTTTCCCCTTCATCTTCCTTCCTTCTCCATCTCCTTTCCCCTTCAATCTTCCTTCCTCCCATCTCCATCCCTTCCCCTTCAATCTCTCTCTCCTTCCTTCCCCCTTCAATCTCCTTCCTTGTCCATCTCCTTCCTTTCCCCGTCAATCTTCCTTCCTTCCTTCCTTCCATTTCCATCTCCATCCCTTCCCCTTCAATCTCTCTCTCCTTCCTTCCTTCTTTCCTTCCTTCCTTCCTTCCCCTTCAATCTCCTTCCTTCTCCATCTCCTTCCTTTCCCCTTCATCTTCCTTCCTTCCCCATCTCCTTTCCCCTACAATCTTCCTTCCTTTCATCTCCATCCCTTCCCCTTCAATCTCTCTCTCCTTCCTTCCTTCCTTCCCCCTTCAATCTCCTTCCTTCCTTCCTTCCTTCCACCTTCCTTCCTTCCTTCCTTCCTTCCCCCTTCAATCTCCTTCCTTCTCCATCTTCTTCCTTTCCCCTTCAAACTTGCTTCCTTCCTTTCATCTCCATCTCCATCCCTTCCCCTTCAATCTCCTTCCTTCCTTCATTCCCCCTTCATCTTCCTTCCTTCTCCATCTCCTTTCCCCTTCAGTCTTCCTTCCTTCCATCTCCATCCCTTCCCCTTCAATCTCTCTCTCCTTCCTTTCTTCCCCCTTCAATCTCCTTCCTTCTCCATCTTCTTTCTTTCCCCTTCAATCGTCCTTCCTTCCTTCCATCTCCATCTCCATCCCTTTCCTTTCAATCTCTCTTTTCTTCCTTCCTTCCTTCCCCCTTCAATATCCTTCCTTCCTTCCTTCCTTCCCCCTTCAATCTTCCTTCCTTCCTTCCATCTCAATCTCCATCCCTTCCCCTTCAATCTCTCTCTCCTTCCTTCCTTCCTTCCCCCCTTCAATCTCCTTCCTTCCTTCCTTCCCCCTTCAATCTCCTTCTTTGTCCATCTCCTTCCTTTCCCCTTCAATCTTCTTTCCTTCCTTCCTTCCATTTCCATCTCCATCCTTTCCCCTTCAATCTCTCTCTTTCCTTTCCCCTTCATCTTCCTTCCTTCCATCTCCATCCCTTCCCCTTCAATCTCTTTCTCCTTCCTTCCTTCCTTCCCCCTTCAATCTCCTTCCTTGTCCATCTCCTTCCTTTCCCCTTCAATCTTCCTTCCTTCCTTCCTTCCCCTCCAATCTTCCTTCCTTCCATCCCTTCTCCTTCAATCTCTCTCTCCTTCCTTCCCCCTTCAATCTCCTTCCTTGTCCATCTCCTTCCTTTCCCCTTCAACCTTCCTTCCTTCCCCCTTCAATCTCCTTCCTTGTCCATCTCCTTCCTTTCCCCTTCAATCTTCCTTCCTTCCTTCCTTCCATTTCCATCTCCATCTCCATCCCTTCCCCTTCAATCTCTCTCTCCTTCCTTTCCCCTTCATCTTCCTTCCTTCTCCATCTCCTTTTCCCCTTCGATCTTCCTTCCTCCCATCTCCATCCCTTCCCCTTCAATCTCTCTCTCCTTCCTTCCTTCCCCCTTCAATCTCCTTCCTTGTCCATCTCCTTCCTTTCCCCTTCAATCTTCCTTCCTTCCCCCTTCAATCTCCTTCCTTGTCCATCTCCTTCCTTTCCCCTTCAATCTTCCTGCCTTCCTTCCTTCCATTTCCACCTCCATCCCTTCCCCTTCAATCTCTCTCTCCTTCCTTTCCCCTTCATTTTCCTTCCTTCTCCATCTTCTTTCCTCTTCAATCTTCCTTCTTTCCATCTCCATCCCTTCCCCTTCAATCTCTCTTTCCTTCCTTCCCCCTTCAATCTCCTACCTTGTCCATCTCCTTCCTTTCCCCTTCAATCTTCCTTCCTTCCTTCCTTCCTTCCCCTTCAATCTCCTTTATTGTCCATCTCCTTCCTTTCCCCTTCAATCTTCCTTCGTTCCATTTCCATCTCCATCCCTTCCCCTTCAATCTCTCTCTCCTTCCTTCCTTCCTTCCCCCTTCAATCTCCTTCCTTGTCCATCTCCTTCCTCTCCCCTTCAATCTTGCTTCCTTCCATCTCCATCCCTTCCCCTTCAATCTCTCTCTCCTTCCTTCCTTCCTTCCTTCCTTCCCCCTTCAATCTCCTTCCTTCTCCATCTTCTTCCTTTCCCCTTCAATCGTCCTTCCTTCCTTCCATCTCCATCTCCATCCCTTCCCCTTCAATCTCTCTCTCCTTCCTTTCCCCTTCATCTTCCTTCTTTCTCCATCTACTTTCCCCTTCAATCTTCCTTCCTCCCATCTCCATCCCTTCCCCTTCAATCTCTCTCTCCTTCCTTCCTTCCCCCTTCAATCTCCTGCCTTGTCCATCTCCTTCCTTTCCCCTTCAATCTTCCTTCCTTCCTTCCTTCCCCCTTCAATCTCCTTCCTTGTCCATCTCCTTCCTTTCCCCTTCAATCTTCCTTCCTTCCTTCCATTTCCATCTCCATCTCCATCCCTTCCCCTTCAATCTCTCTCTCCTTCCTTTCCCCTTCATCTTCCTTCCTTCTCCATCTCCTTTCCCCTTCAATCTTCCTTCTTTCCATCTCCATCCCTTCCCCTTCAATCTCTCTCTCCTTCCTTCCCCCTTCAATCTCCTTCCTTGTCCATCTCCTTCCTTTCCCCTTCAATCTTCCTTCCTTCCTTCCCCCTTCAATCTCCTTCCTTGTCCATCTCCTTCCTGTCCCCTTCAATCTTCCTTCCTTCCTTCCTTCCATTTCCATCTCCATCTCCATCCCTTCCCCTTCAATCTCTCTCTCCTTCCTTCCCCCTTCAATCTCCTTCTTTGTCCATCTCCTTCCTTTCGCCGTCAATCTATCTTCCTTCCTTCCATTTCCATCTCCATCCCTTCCCCTTCAATCTCTCTCTCCTTCCTTCCTTCTTTCCTTCCTTCCTTCCTTCCTTCCCCCTTCAATCTCCTTCCTTCTCCATCTCCTTCCTTTCCCCTTCATCTTCCTTCCTTCTCCATCTCCTTTCCCCTTCATCTTCCTTCCTTCCCCATCTCCTTTCCCCTACAATCTTCCTTCCTTTCATCTCCATCCCTTCCCCTTCAATCTCTCTCTCCTTCCTTCCTTCCTTCCTTCCCCCTTTAATCTCCTTCCTTGTCCATCTCCTTCCTTTCCCCTTCAGTCTTCCTTCCTTCCTTCTATCTCCATCTCCATTCCTTCCCCTTCAATCTCTCTCCTTCCTTCCTTCCTTCCACCTTCCTTCCTTCCTTCCCCCTTCAATCTCCTTCCTTCTCCATCTTCTTCCTTTCCCCTTCAAACTTGCTTCCTTCCTTTCATCTCCATCTCCATCCCTTCCCCTTCAATCTCCTTCCTTCCTTCCTTCCCCCTTCATCTTCCTTCCTTCTCAATCTCCTTTCCCCTTCAGTCTTCCTTCCTTCCATCACCATCCCTTCCCCTTCAATCTCTCTCTCCTTCCTTTCTTCCCCCTTCAATCTCCTTCCTTCTCCATCTTCTTCCTTTCCCCTTCAATCGTCCTTCCTTCCTTCCATCTCCATCTCCATCCCTTTCCTTTCAATCTCTCTCTTCTTCCTTCCTTCCTTCCCCCTTCAATCTCCTTCCTTCCTTCCTTCCTTCCCCCTTCAATCTTCCTTCCTTCCTTCCATCTCAATCTCCATCCCTTCCCCTTCAATCTCTCTCTCCTTCCTTCCTTCCTTCCCCCCTTCAATCTCCTTCCTTCCTTCCTTCCCCCTTCAATCTCCTTCCTTGTCCATCTCCTTCCTTTCCCCTTCAATCTTCTTTCCTTCCTTCCTTCCATTTCCATCTCCATCCTTTCCCCTTCAATCTCTCTCTTTCCTTTCCCCTTCATCTTCCTTCCTTCTCCATGTCCTTTCCCCTTCAAACTTTTTTCCTCCCATCTCCATCCCTTCCCCTTCAGTCTCTCTCTCCTTCCTTCCTTCCCCCTTCAATCTCCTTCCTTCTCCATCTTCTTCCTTTCCCCTTCAATCTTCCTTCCTTCCTTCCATCTCCATCTCCATCCCTTCCCCTTCAATCTCTCTCTCCTTCCTTCCTTCCTTCCCCCTTCAATCTCCTTCTTTCCTTCCCCCTTCAATCTCATTCCTTTTCCATCTCCTTCCTTTCCCCTTCAATCTACCTTCCTTCCATCTCATTCCCTTCCCCTTCAAACTCTCTCTCCTTCCTTCCTTCCTTCCTTCCTTCCCCCTATAATCTCCTTCCTTCCTTCCTTTCCCCTTCAATTTTCCTTCCTTCCTTCCTTCCATCTCCATCTCCATCCCTTCCCCTTCAATCTCTCTCTCCTTCCTTCCTTCCTTCCCCCTTCAATCTCCTTCCTTCCTTCCCCTTCAATCTCCTTCCTTGTCCATCTCCTTCCTTTCCCCTTCAATCTTCCTTCCTTCCTTCCTTCCATTTCCATCTCCATCCCTTCCCCTTCAATCTCTCTCTCCTTCCTTTCCCCTTCATTTTCCTTCCTTCTCCATCTCCTTTCCCCCTCAATCTTCCTTCTTTCCATCTCCATCCCTTCCCCTTCAATCTCTCTTTCCTTCCTTCCCCCTTCAATCTCCTTCGTTGTCCATCTCCTTCCTTTCCCCTTCAATCTTCCTTCCTTCCTTCCCCTTCAATCTCCTTCCTTGTCCATCTCCTTCCTTTCCCCTTCAATCTTCCTTCCTTCCTTCCTTCCATTTCCATCTCCATCTCCATCCCTTCCCCTTCAATCTCTCTCTCCTTCCTTCCTTCCTTCCCCCTTCAATCTCCTTCCTTCCTTCCCCCTTCAATCTCATTCCTTTTCCATCTCCTTCCTTTCCCCTTCAATCTACCTTCCTTCCATCTCATTCCCTTCCCCTTCAAACTCTCTCTCCTTCCTTCCTTCCTTCCTTCCCCCTATAATCTCCTTCCTTCCTTCCTTTCCCCTTCAATTTTCCTTCCTTCCTTCCTTCCATCTCCATCTCCATCCCTTCCCCTTCAATCTCTCTCTCCTTCCTTCCTTCCTTCCCCCTTCAATCTCCTTCCTTCCTTCCCCTTCAATCTCCTTCCTTGTCCATCTCCTTCCTTTCCCCTTCAATCTTCCTTCCTTCCTTCCTTCCATTTCCATCTCCATCCCTTCTCCTTCAATCTCTCTCTCCTTCCTTCCCCCTTCAATCTCCTTCCTTGTCCATCTCCTTCCTTTCCCCTTCAACCTTCCTTCCTTCCCCCTTCAATCTCCTTCCTTGTCCATCTCCTTCCTTTCCCCTTCAATCTTCCTTCCTTCCTTCCTTCCATTTCCATCTCCATCTCCATCCCTTCCCCTTCAATCTCTCTCTCCTTCGTTTCCCCTTCATCTTCCTTCCTTCTCCATTTCTTTCCCCTCCAATCTTCCTTCCTTCCATCTCTTCCCATTCAATCTCTCTCTCCTTCCTTCCTTCCCCCTTCAATCTCATTCCTTTTCCATCTCCTTCCTTTCCCCTTCAATCTTCCTTCCATCCTTCCTTCCATTTCCATCTCCATCCCTTCCCCTTCAATCTCTCTCTCCTTCCTTTCCCCTTCATTTTCCTTCCTTCTCCATCTCCTTTCCCCCTCAATCTTCCTTCTTTCCATCTCCATCCCTTCCCCTTCAATCTCTCTTTCCTTCCTTCCCCCTTCAATCTCCTTCGTTGTCCATCTCCTTCCTTTCCCCTTCAATCTTCCTTCCTTCCTTCCCCTTCAATCTCCTTCCTTGTCCATCTCCTTCCTTTCCCCTTCAATCTTCCTTCCTTCCTTCCATTTCCATCTCCATCCCTTCCCCTTCAATCTCTCTCTCCTTCCTTCCTTCCTTCCCCCTTCAATCTCCTTCCTTCCTTCCTTCCCCCTTCAATCTCCTTCCTTGTCCATCTCCTTCCTTTCCCCTTCAATCTTCCTTCCTTCCTTCCCCCTTTAATCTCCTTCCTTGTCCATCTCCTTCCTTTCCCCTTCAGTCTTCCTTCCTTCCTTCTATCTCCATCTCCATTCCTTCCCCTTCAATCTCTCTCCTTCCTTCCTTCCTTCCACCTTCCTTCCTTCCTTCCCCCTTCAATCTCCTTCCTTCTCCATCTTCTTCCTTTCCCCTTCAAACTTGCTTCCTTCCTTTCATCTCCATCTCCATCCCTTCCCCTTCAATCTCCTTCCTTCCTTCCTTCCCCCTTCATCTTCCTTCCTTCTCCATCTCCTTTCCCCTTCAGTCTTCCTTCCTTCCATCACCATCCCTTCCCCTTCAATCTCTCTCTCCTTCCTTTCTTCCCCCTTCAATCTCCTTCCTTCTCCATCTTCTTCCTTTCCCCTTCAATCGTCCTTCCTTCCTTCCATCTCCATCTCCATCCCTTTCCTTTCAATCTCTCTCTTCTTCCTTCCTTCCTTCCCCCTTCAATCTCCTTCCTTCCTTCCTTCCTTCCCCCTTCAATCTTCCTTCCTTCCTTCCATCTCAATCTCCATCCCTTCCCCTTCAATCTCTCTCTCCTTCCTTCCTTCCTTCCCCCCTTCAATCTCCTTCCTTCCTTCCTTCCCCCTTCAATCTCCTTCCTTGTCCATCTCCTTCCTTTCCCCTTCAATCTTCTTTCCTTCCTTCCTTCCATTTCCATCTCCATCCTTTCCCCTTCAATCTCTCTCTTTCCTTTCCCCTTCATCTTCCTTCCTTCTCCATGTCCTTTCCCCTTCAAACTTTTTTCCTCCCATCTCCATCCCTTCCCCTTCAGTCTCTCTCTCCTTCCTTCCTTCCCCCTTCAATCTCCTTCCTTCTCCATCTTCTTCCTTTCCCCTTCAATCTTCCTTCCTTCCTTCCATCTCCATCTCCATCCCTTCCCCTTCAATCTCTCTCTCCTTCCTTCCTTCCTTCCCCCTTCAATCTCCTTCCTTCCTTCCCCCTTCAATCTCATTCCTTTTCCATCTCCTTCCTTTCCCCTTCAATCTACCTTCCTTCCATCTCATTCCCTTCCCCTTCAAACTCTCTCTCCTTCCTTCCTTCCTTCCTTCCCCCTATAATCTCCTTCCTTCCTTCCTTTCCCCTTCAATTTTCCTTCCTTCCTTCCTTCCATCTCCATCTCCATCCCTTCCCCTTCAATCTCTCTCTCCTTCCTTCCTTCCTTCCCCCTTCAATCTCCTTCCTTCCTTCCCCTTCAATCTCCTTCCTTGTCCATCTCCTTCCTTTCCCCTTCAATCTTCCTTCCTTCCTTCCATTTCCATCTCCATCCCTTCTCCTTCAATCTCTCTCTCCTTCCTTCCCCCTTCAATCTCCTTCCTTGTCCATCTCCTTCCTTTCCCCTTCAACCTTCCTTCCTTCCCCCTTCAATCTCCTTCCTTGTCCATCTCCTTCCTTTCCCCTTCAATCTTCCTTCCTTCCTTCCTTCCATTTCCATCTCCATCTCCATCCCTTCCCCTTCAATCTCTCTCTCCTTCGTTTCCCCTTCATCTTCCTTCCTTCTCCATCTCCTTTCCCCTCCAATCTTCCTTCCTTCCATCTCTTCCCATTCAATCTCTCTCTCCTTCCTTCCTTCCCCCTTCAATCTCATTCCTTTTCCATCTCCTTCCTTTCCCCTTCAATCTTCCTTCCATCCTTCCTTCCATTTCCATCTCCATCCCTTCCCCTTCAATCTCTCTCTCCTTCCTTTCCCCTTCATTTTCCTTCCTTCTCCATCTCCTTTCCCCCTCAATCTTCCTTCTTTCCATCTCCATCCCTTCCCCTTCAATCTCTCTTTCCTTCCTTCCCCCTTCAATCTCCTTCGTTGTCCATCTCCTTCCTTTCCCCTTCAATCTTCCTTCCTTCCTTCCCCTTCAATCTCCTTCCTTGTCCATCTCCTTCCTTTCCCCTTCAATCTTCCTTCCTTCCTTCCATTTCCATCTCCATCCCTTCCCCTTCAATCTCTCTCTCCTTCCTTCCTTCCTTCCCCCTTCAATCTCCTTCCTTCCTTCCTTCCCCCTTCAATCTCCTTCCTTGTCCATCTCCTTCCTTTCCCCTTCAATCTTCCTTCCTTCCTTCCATTTCCATCTCCATCTCCATCCCTTCCCCTTCCATCTCTCTCTCCTTCCTTTCCCCTTCATCTTCCTTCCTTCTCCATCTCCTTTCCCCTTCAATCTTCCTTCCTCCCATCTCCATCCCTTCCCCTTCAATCTCTCTCTCCTTCCTTCCTTCCCCCTTCAATCTCCTGCCTTGTCCATCTCCTTCCTTTCCCCTTCAATCTTCCTTCCTTCCTTCCTTCCCCCTTCAATCTCCTTCCTTGTCCATCTCCTTCCTTTCCCCTTCAATCTTCCTTCCTTCCATTTCCATCTCCATCTCCATCTCCATCCCTTCCCCTTCAATCTCTCTCTCCTTCCTTTCCCCTTCATCTTCCTTCCTTCTCCATCTCCTTTCCCCTTCAATCTTTATTTATTTTATTTATTAAATTTCTATACCGCCCCTCTCCCGAAGGACTCGGGGCGGTGTACAGCCTAAAATTTAAAAAACGTATAAATATACAAAATTTAAAATAATTAAAAATAAATTAAATCATTTGGCCAAAATCCCATTTAAAACCCAAAACATACAAAATTTAAAATCTTAAAAAATACTCAGTCCCCCTAAAACATTTTGACCCTATTGGAACCGAAGCTTCTATGCCAGGCCGGCCTGTCGGAAAAGGAATGTTTTTAGTTCCCGACGGAAGGTGCGTAAATCTGTTATTATACGGAGTTCGGGGGGGAGCTCGTTCCATAACGTGGGAGCTCCCACAGAGAAGGCTCTCCCCCTGGGGGTCACCAGCCGGCACTGTCTGGCCGACGGCTCCCTGAGGAGGCCCTCTCTGTGGGAGCGTACCGGACGGCGGGAGGTATTTGCTGGCAGTAGACGGTCCTGTAAGTATCCGGGTCCGATGCCATGGAGCGCTTTAAAAGTGGTCACTAACACCTTGAACTGCACCCGAAAGACCACCGGCAACCAGTGCAACTCACGCAGGAGCGGTGTTACGTGGGAGCGCCACGACGCTCCCATCACTACCCGCGCGGCCGCATTTTGGGCAAGTTGGAGCTTCCGGATGCACCTCAAGGGAAGCCCCATTACAGTAGTCCAGCCTGGAGGTCACGAGGGCATGAGTGACTGTGCGTAGCGAGTCCCGGTCTAGGAAGGGACGCAACTGGCGCACCAGGCGAACCTGGTGGAACATCCTCCCGGCCACGGCCGTCAGATGGTCCTCTAAGGACAGCCGTGAGTCCAGGAGGATTCCCAAGTTGCGAACCCTTCCTGTGGGAGCCACTGTTTCGCCCCCAATACACAGCGATGGAATCAGCTGGCTGTACCGGGACGACGGTAACCACAGCCACTCGGTCTTGGAGGGGTTGAGCTTGAGTCCGTTTCTCCCCATCCATACCCGCACGGCCTCCAGGCACTGGGTAGGCACGGCAAGGGCATCGTTGGGGTGGTTTGGCGTGGAAATGTACAGCTGGGTATCATCAGCGTACTGGTGGTACTCCACGCCAAAACCACGGATGATCTCACCCAGCGGCTTTACATAAATGTTGAACAGTAGAGGCGAGAGGACCGACCCCTGAGGTACCCCACATACGAGGGGTCTCGGGGTCGACCTCTGGCCCCCTGTCAACACAGACTGCATCCGGCCAGAGAGGAAGGAGGAGAACCACTGCAAGACAGTGCCTCCTATGCCCAGCCCCTCCAACCGTTGCAGCATGATACCATGATCGATGGTATCAAAAGCCGCCGAGAGGTCCAATAGCACCAGAACAGAGGAGCAACCCCTGTCTTGGGCCCGCCAGAGATCATCCACCAACGCGACCAATGCTGTTTCCGTGCTGTAGCCAGGCCTGAAGCCCGACTGGAACGGATCGAGATATGACGATTCCTCCAGGTGCTGCGGGAACTGTTGGGCAACCACACTCTCAACAACCTTCGCAAGAAAGCGAAGGTTGGAGACGGGACGGTAGTTTGATAAAACAGCTGGATCCAGGGCAGGCTTCTTGAGGAGGGGTCTCACCACTGCCTCTTTCAAGGCAGCGGGAAAGACACCCTCACTCAAGGAAGCGTTGATAATTGCTCGGAACCAGCCTCGTACCACCTCCCGGGAGGCCAGCACCAACCAGGAGGGGCACGGGTCCAGTAAACATGTGGTCGCCCTAAGTCCCCCCAGCAACCTGTCCACGTCCTCGGGGGTCACGGGGTCAAACTCAACCCAGGTAACAGTCTCAAGACCAGCCTCCGCCTCTCCCATTGGACATACCCAGTTGAAGTCGAAGCCTTCCCGTATCTGAGCGATTTTATCATACAGATATTTTCCGAAATCCTCAGCTCTACCCTCTAAGGGGTCTCCCCTCACCTCCTGATGAAGGAGGGAGCGGGTCACCCTAAACAAGGAGGCTGGGCGGTTATCTGATGACGCAATAAGAGCAGTGAGGTAGGAACACTTCTCTGCTCTTATCGCCATTAGGTAGGACCTAATATGGTCTCTTACCAATGTTCGGTCAGATTCGGCACGGCTCGATCTCCAACTGCTCTCTAGGCGTCTTTTCCGGCGTTTCATCTCTCTCAACCCCTCGTTATACCACGGGGCCGGTCGAGACCCACGCCGAATCAGAGGCCGCAAAGGCACAACTCGATCCAGGGCACCGGCAGCCGCCCTGTCCCAGGCCGCCACCAGCTCTCCAACCGAGTCGTGTGTCAGAACCTCTTCCTTCTTTCCATCTCCATCCCTTTCCCTTCAATCTCTCTCTCCTTCCTTCCCCCTTCAATCTCCTTCCTTGTCCATCTCCTTCCTTTCCCCTTCAATCTTCCTTCCTTCCCCCTTCAATCTCCTTCCTTGTCCATCTCCTTCCTTTCTCCTTCAATCTTCCTTCCTTCCTTCCTTCCATTTCCATCTCCATCTCCATCCCTTCCCCTTCAATCTCTCTCTCCTTCCTTTCCCCTTCATCTTCCTTCCTTCTCCATCTCCTTTCCCCTTCAATCTTCCTTCCTCCCATCTCCATCCCTTCCCCTTCAATCTCTCTCTCCTTCCTTCCCCCTTCAATCTCCTTCCTTGTCCATCTCCTTCCTTTCCCCGTCAATCTTCCTTCCTTCCTTCCATTTCCATCTCCATCCCTTCCCCTTCAATCTCTCTCTCCTTCCTTCCTTCTTTCCTTCCTTCCTTCCTTCCTTCCTTCCTCCTTCAATCTCCTTCCTTCTCCATGTCCTTCCTTTCCCCTTCATCTTCCTTCCTTCTCCATCTCCTTTCCCCTTCATCTTCCTTCCTTCCCCATCTCCTTTCCCCTACAATCTTCCTTCCTTTCATCTCCATCCCTTCCCCTTCAATATCTCTCTCCTTCCTTCCTTCCTTCCTTCCCCCTTTAATCTCCTTCCTTGTCCATCTCCTTCCTTTCCCCTTCAGTCTTCCTTCCTTCCTTCCATCTCCATCTCCATCCCTTCCCCTTCAATCTCCTTCCTTCCTTCCTTCCCCCTTCATCTTCCTTCCTTCTCCATCTCCTTTCCCCTTCAGTCTTCCTTCCTTCCATCTCCATCCCTTCCCCTTCAATCTCTCTATCCTTCCTTTCTTCCCCCTTCAATCTCCTTCCTTCTCCATCTTCTTCCTTTCCCCTTCAATCGTCCTTCCTTCCTTCCATCTCCATCTCCATCCCTTTCCTTTCAATCTCTCTCTTCTTCCTTCCTTCCTTCCCCCTTCAATCTCCTTCCTTCCTTCCTTCCTTCCCCCTTCAATCTTCCTTCCTTCCTTCCATCTCAATCTCCATCCCTTCCCCTTCAATCTCTCTCTCCTTCCTTCCTTCCTTCCCCCCTTCAATCTCCTTCATTCCTTCCTTCCCCCTTCAATCTCCTTCCTTGTCCATCTCCATCCTTTCCCCTTCAATCTCTCTCTTTCCTTTCCCCATCATCTTCCTTCCTTCTCCATGTCCTTTCCCCTTCAATCTTTTTTCCTCCCGTCTCCATCCCTTCCCCTTCAGTCTCTCTCTCCTTCCTTCCTTCCCCCTTCAATCTCCTTCCTTCTCCATCTTCTTCCTTTCCCCTTCAATCTTCCTTCCTTCCATCCATCTCCATCTCCATCCCTTCCCCTTCAATCTCTCTCTCCTTCCTTCCTTCCTTCCCCCTTCAATCTCCTTCCTTCCTTCCCCCTTCAATCTCATTCCTTTTCCATCTCCTTCCTTTCCCCTTCAATCTTCCTTCCTTCCTTCCATTTCCATCTCCATCCCTTCCCCTTCAATCTCTCTTTCCTTCCTTTCCCCTTCATCTTCCTTCCTACTCCATCTCCTTTCCCCTTCAATCTTCCTTCCTTCCATCTCATTCCCTTCCCCTTCAAACTCTCTCTCCTTCCTTCCTTCCTTCCTTCCTTCCTTCCCCCTATAATCTCCTTCCTTCCTTCCTTTCCCCTTCAATCTTCCTTCCTTCCTTCCTTCCATCTCCATCTCCATCCCTTCCCCTTCAATCTCTCTCTCCTTCCTTCCTTCCTTCCCCCTTCAATCTCCTTCCTTCGTTCCTTCCCCCTTCAATCTCCTTCCTTGTCCATCTCCTTCCTTTCCCCTTCAATCTTCCTTCCTTCCTTCCATTTCCATCTCCATCCCTTCCCCTTCAATCTCTCTCTCCTTCCGGCTTCCGGTGGCTCTGCCGGCGCCGCAGGGTCTCCTTCGTGAGACTCCGTCATCTGGATGTGTAAAGCCGCGAAAAACAGCGCACATCAGCTGTTTTTTCGCGGTGAAAGATCCCCTCTCCGGGCAAAGGAGAGGTGAAGAGCATCGGGAGTAAGGTTGAGCCTTCTTAAATCCCTGGAAAAGAAGTTTTCAGGGATTAAGAGTGAGCTCCCTATAGCTCCGGAGGACGCTCCTATCCAGAGACGCTTCTGTCTTCGGGCAGAAAAAGACGCCGCGACCACCTCTGCTTTTTTTTTAAGATTTAACACTGAAGAGATTATAAGCAGGCTGAATGACTACAGGAGTCCAAATGGTTTGCAAGTATTTTTATTGTTTTTTTTCTTGGTTATACATTTCTAACGTTTTCAATCAACAATGTTTCAAGATGGCGTTTAGCTTTCACTGTTTTCACTGTTAGGGAAAGTGCTGGAAAGTGAAAGTGGAATCTGTTACTTTTCTCTCTCTTCTTGTTCTTTCAAGCGCAGCTAGAGAGACGGCTGTGATTTGAAATTTAAAATGGAGTGGAATATACAGCCAAATGCTAAATCTAAGTTGGATTTTATTGATGAATTTTACGAAAAAAGGTCTGATACACAGAAGACTTTTGCGCAAGAGGTTAAAGAGTTTAAAGCATTTGTGAAAGAGGCTTTGACAGAAGTATTTTTGAAATTAGCTAAACTCCTTCCTCCAAATGAAATCGATGTACAACCTACTGTTGAACAATTTATTTCACAATCTGTATATGGAGATGATTACTACATAACACAAGAGAAAGAAGTTCAACAGGGAAGAGATGAGGAGGGTTTCGAGAATGAAGATGACAAATGGATTTTGCTAGATGAAAAGTTTGTTTATAGTGAGCAAGAGGTTTTGTTTCAAGAAGGGGAATTCTGTCTAGCTGGGCAGCAAGAAGATGATTTAATCGACAAAAGAGAGGCATTGTTCTACTTTATGAAGCAATTAGACTATAAAACGAAATGGATGTTGTTTGACGAACAGTTTATTTATGTAAAACAAGAGGATATGATTCAAGAAAGGAAGACTCAATTCAACAAGCAACTTAGCTACGGGGCTGAAGAAATACAGAAGAGAGACTTATTAGTTGGAAGGGTGGCCTTGTTATGGCCTTTTATTTGGTTGAAAAAGAAACCTAGAGTTCGCTTGAAGTAATGAAATTTAAAATTGTATGTAAGGAATTATTCTAGGTGTGATATTAGGTTGGAATGTAAGTTAGAAATGCTATAAATAATTTGTTTTTATTATGGAGGTTTATTTGTCAGGTGAGAGAGTCCAGAAGTTGATTGATTAAAAGAAATTTATAACTAAATGAGAGAATTAAGGTTAATCTAAGATAATGGGTTGATTTAAAGATTAAGATTTTAGGCAAGCTGTAAGATAGGATATTTAAATGATATTTTATGATATATTACTATAAATTAAATTTAGTAGATTTGATTTAGATTGATGGTCTAGACGTTAATGATAAATATTATTTTTAACAAGATGAGCTGAATGTTTATATTATAAGTAAGGTCTAGAAGAGGATGTTTATATGATGATATATTAAGATATATTATGATAAACTAAATTGAATAAGAATATAATTATTATTATTAATATAAGTTCATAGGTAAGCTGTAAACCAGGATGTTTAAATGATATTTTAAGATATATTATTATAAACTAAATTTAGTAGATTTGACCTAGATTGACGGTTTAGAAGTTAATGATAAATATTATTCTTAACAAGATGAGTTGATTGTTTATATTATAAGTAAGGTTTAGAAGAGGATGTTTATATGATGATATATACTAAGATATATTATGATAAACTAAATTGAATAAGAATATAATTATTATTATTAATATTATTATTATTATTTTGAATCGAGGGATTTATTGATATTGTTATGGTTAATATTATTTGTTTAATTTTAATAAGATGGGTTTTTTTTTCTTGTTTTTTTTTGTTTTTTTCCCTTTTTTTCGTTTTTTTTTTTTGTTGTGTGTTTTGAGTAAGAGATAGTATATAGTTTAAAATTCTTGTTAAGTTCATATAATAATTTTGTTTGATGTAGTGGGGCTTTCTTTTGTTATACCCTGTAATCATTCTGGGAAGCCGTATAATTTTAGGTATGATGTTTTTTTTAGCTGTAATTAGGGTTGGTGGAAGAATAATTAATTATTGTTACTAATGGGTTGTTTGGGTGGCCTTTGGTGGATTGAAGAATGAGCTAAGAGTGAGCTGATAAGAAGGGGGAAGAATGATGGTAAATTGTTTGAGATGCTTATTTTTAGTTGAGTTATTATTATTAGAAGTATTGGAAATTGTATTTATGTTTTGTTGTTGATTGTTTATTTGTATATTAAGATTTGATATGATTAGCTTTCTTTTTTGTTAAAATTGGGGGGAAAAAAAGTCAATAAAAATATTTAAAAAAAAAAATCTCTCTCTCCTTCCTTCCCCCTTCAATCTCCTTCCTTGTCCATCTCCTTCCTTTCCCCTTCAATCTTCCTTCCTTCCTTCCCCCTTCAATCTCCTTCCTTGTACATCTCCTTCCTTTCCCCTTCAATCTTCCTTCCTTCCTTCCTTCCATTTCCATCTCCATCTCCATCCCTTCCCCTTCAATCTCTCTCTCCTTCCTTTCCCCTTCATCTTCCTTCCTTCTCCATCTCCTTTCCCCTTCAATCTTCCTTCCTCCCATCTCCATCCCTTCCCCTTCAATCTCTCTCACCTTCCTTCCTTCTTTCCTTCCTTCCTTCCTTCCTACCCCCTTCAATCTCCTTCCTTCTCCATCTCCTTTCCCCTTCATCTTCCTTCCTTCCCCATCTCCTTTCCCCTACAATCTTCCTTCCTTTCATCTCCATCCCTTCCCCTTCAATCTCTCTCTCCTTGCTTCCTTCCTTCCTTCCCCCTTTAATCTCCTTCCTAGTCCATCTCCTTCCTTCCCCCTTCAATCTTCCTTCCTTCCTTCCATCTCAATCTCCATCCCTTCCCCTTCAATCTCTCTCTCCTTCCTTCCTTCCTTCCTTCCCCCTTCAATCTCCTTCCTTCCTTCCTTCCTTCCCCCTTCAATCTCCTTCCTTGTCCATCTCCTTCCTTTCCCCTTCAATCTTCTTTCCTTCCTTCCTTCCATTTCCATCTCCATCCTTTCCCCTTCAATCTCTCTCTTTCCTTTCCCCTTCATCTTCCTTCCTTCTCCATGTTCTTTCCCCTTCAATCTTTTTTCCTCCCATCTCCATCCCTTCCCCTTCAGTCTCTCTCTCCTTCCTTCCTTCCCCCTTCAATCTCCTTCCTTCTCCATCTTCTTCCTTTCCCCTTCAATCTTCCTTCCTTCCTTCCATCTCCATCTCCATCCCTTCCCCTTCAATCTCTCTCTCCTTCCTTCCTTCCTTCCCCCTTCAATCTCCTTCCTTCCTTCCCCCTTCAATCTTATTCCTTTTCCATCTCCTTCCTTTCCCCTTCAATCTTCCTTCCTTCCTTCCATTTCCATCTCCATCCCTTCCCCTTCAATCCCTCTCTCCTTCCTTTCCCCTTCATCTTCCTTCCTACTCCATCTCCTTTCCCCTTCAATCTTCCTTCCTTCCATCTCATTCCCTTCCCCTTCAAACTCTCTCTCCTTCCTTCCTTCCTTCCTTCCCCCTATAATCTCCTTCCTTCCTTCCTTTCCCCTTCAATCTTCCTTCCTTCCTTCCATCTCCATCTCCATCCCTTCCCCTTCAATCTCTCTCTCCTTCCTTCCTTCCTTCCCCCTTCAATCTCCTTCCTTCCTTCCTTCCCCCTTCAATCTCCTTCCTTGTCCATCTCCTTCCTTTCCCCTTCAATCTTCCTTCCTTCCTTCCTTTTCCATCTCCATCCCTTCCCCTTCAATCTCTCTCTCCTTCCTTCCCCCTTCAATCTCCTTCCTTGTCCATCTCCTTCCTTCCCCCTTCAATCTTCCTTCCTTCCTTCCCCCTTCAATCTCCTTCCTTGTCCATCTCCTTCCTTTCCCCTTCAATCTTCCTTCCTTCCTTCCTTCCATTTCCATCTCCATCTCCATCCCTTCCCCTTCAATCTCTCTCTCCTTCGTTTCCCCTTCATCTTCCTTCCTTCTCCATCTCCTTTCCCCTCCAATCTTCCTTCCTTCCATCTCTTCCCGTTCAATCTCTCTCTCCTTCCTTCCTTCCCCCTTCAATCTCATTCCTTTTCCATCTCCTTCCTTTCCCCTTCAATCTTCCTTCCATCCTTCCTTCCATTTCCATCTCCATCCCTTCCCCTTCAATCTCTCTCTCCTTCCTTTCCCCTTCATTTTCCTTCCTTCTCCATCTCCTTTCCCCCTCAATCTTCCTTCTTTCCATCTCCATCCCTTCCCCTTCAATCTCTCTTTCCTTCCTTTCCCCTTCAATCTCCTTCCTTGTCCATCTCCTTCCTTTCCCCTTCAATCTTCCTTCCTTCCTTCCTTCCCCTTCAATCTCCTTCCTTGTCCATCTCCTTCCTTTCCCCTTCAATCTCTCTCTCCTTCCTTCCTTCCTTCCCCCTTCAATCTTCTTCCTTCCTTCCTTCCCCCTTCAATCTCCTTCCTTGTCCATCTCCTTCCTTTCCCCGTCAATCTTCCTTCCTTCCTTCCTTCCATTTCCATCTCCATCCCTTCCCCTTCAATCTCTCTCACCTTCCTTCCTTCTTTCCTTCCTTCCTTCCTTCCTTCCTTCCTACCCCCTTCAATCTCCTTCCTTCTCCATCTCCTTTCCCCTTCATCTTCCTTCCTTCCCCATCTCCTTTCCCCTACAATCTTCCTTCCTTTCATCTCCATCCCTTCCCCTTCAATCTCTCTCTCCTTGCTTCCTTCCTTCCTTCCCCCTTTAATCTCCTTCCTTGTCCATCTCCTTCCTTTCCCCTTCAGTCTTCCTTCCTTCCTTCCATCTCCATCTCCATCCCTTCCCCTTCAATCTCCTTCCTTCCTTTTTTCCTTCCCCCCTTCAATCTCCTTCATTCCTTCCTTCCCCCTTCAATCTCCTTCCTTCCTTCCTTTCCCCTTCAATCTTCCTTCCTTCCTTCCTTCCATCTCCATCTCCATCCCTTCCCCTTCAATCTCTCTCTCCTTCCTTCCTTCCTTCCCCCCTCAATCTCCTTCCTTCCTTCCTTCCCCCTTCAATCTCCTTCCTTGTCCATCTCCTTCCTTTCCCCTTCAATCTTCCTTCCTTCCTTCCCCCTTCAATCTCCTTCCTTGTCCATCTCCTTCCTTTCCCCTTCAATCTTCCTTCCTTCCTTCCTTCCATTTCCATCTCCATCTCCATCCCTTCCCCTTCAATCTCTCTCTCCTTCCTTTCCCCTTCATCTTCCTTCCTTCTCCATCTCCTTTCCCCTTCAATCTTCCTTCCTCCCATCTTCATCCCTTCCCCTTCAATCTGTCTCTCCTTCCTTCCTTCTTTCCTTCCTTCCTTCCTTCCTACCCCCTTCAATCTCCTTCCTTCTCCATCTCCTTCCTTTCCCCTTCATCTTCCTTCCTTCTCCATCTCCTTTCCCCTTCATCTTCCTTCCTTCCCCATCTCCTTTCCCCTTCAATCTTCCTTCCTTTCATCTCCATCCCTTCCCCTTCAATCTCTCTCTCCTTGCTTCCTTCCTTCCGTCCCCCTTCAATCTCCTTCCTTGTCCATCTCCTTCCTTTCCCCTTCAATCTTCCTTCCTTCCTTCCATTTCCATCTCCATCCCTTCCCCTTCAATCTCTCTCTCCTTCCTTCCCCCTTCAATCTCCTTCCTTGTCCATCTCCTTCCTTTCCCCTTCAATCTTCCTTCCTTCCTTCCCCTTTCAATCTCCTTCCTTGTCCATCTCCTTCCTTTCCCCTTCAATCTTCCTTCCTTCCTTCCTTCCATTTCCATCTCCATCCCTTCCCCTTCAATCTCTCTCTCCTTCCTTCCTTCGTTCCCCCTTCAATCTCCTTCCTTCCTTCCTTCCTTCCTTCCCCCTTCAATCTCCTTCCTTGTCCATCTCCTTCCTTTCCCCTTCAATCTTCCTTCCTTCCTTCCATTTCCATCTCCATCCCTTCCCCTTCAATCTCTCTCTCCTTCCTTCCCCCTTCAATCTCCTTCCTTGTCCATTTCCTTCCTTTCCCCGTCAATTTTCCTTCCTTCCTTCCTTCCTTCCTTCCATTTCCATCTCCATCCCTTCCCCTTCAATCTCTCTCTCCTTCCTTCCTTCTTTCCTTCCTTCCTTCCTTCCTTCCTTCCCCCTTCAATCTCCTTCCTTCTCCATCTCCTTCCTTTCCCCTTCATCTTCCTTCCTTCTCCATCTCCTTTCCCCTTCATCTTCCTTCCTTCCCCATCTCCGTTCCCCTACAATCTTCCTTCCTTTCATCTCCATCCCTTCCCCTTCAATCTCTCTCTCCTTGCTTCCTTCCTTCCTTCCCCCTTTAATCTCCTTCCTTGTCCATCTCCTTCCTTTCCCCTTCAGTCTTCCTTCCTTCCTTCCATCTCCATCTCCATTCCTTCCCCTTCAATCTCTCTCCTTCCTTCCTTCCTTCCACCTTCCTTCCTTCCTTCCCCCTTCAATCTCCTTCCTTGTCCATCTCCTTCCTTCCCCCTTCAATCTTCCTTCCTTCCTTCCATTTCCATTTCCATCCCTTCCGCTTCAATCTCTCTCTCCTTCCTTTCCCCTTCATCTTCCTTCCTTCTCCATGTCCTTTCCCCTTCAATCTTTTTTCCTCCCATCTCCATCCCTTCCCCTTCAGTCTCTCTCTCCTTCCTTCCTTCCCCCTTCAATCTGCTTCCTTCTCCATCTTCTTCCTTTCCCCTTCAATCTTCCTTCCTTCCTTCCATTTCCATTTCCATCCCTTCCGCTTCAATCTCTCTCTCCTTCCTTTCCCCTTCATCTTCCTTCCTACTCCATCTCCTTTCCCCTTCAATCTTCCTTCCTTCCATCTCATTCCCTTCCCCTTCAAACTCTCTCTCCTTCCTTCCTTCCTTCCTTCCCCCTATAATCTCCTTCCTTCCTTCCTTTCCCCTTCAATCTTCCTTCCTTCCTTCCTTCCTTCCATCTCCATCTCCATCCCTTCCCCTTCAATCTCTCTCTCCTTCCTTCCTTCCTTCCCCCTTCAATCTCCTTCCTTCCTTCCTTCCCCCTTCAAACTCCTTCCTTGTCCATCTCCTTCCTTTCCCCTTCAATCTTCCTTCCTTCCTTCCTTTTCCATCTCCATCCCTTCCCCTTCAATCTCTCTCTCCTTCCTTCCCCCTTTAATCTCCTTCCTTGTCCATCACCTACCTTTCCCCTTCAATCTTCCTTCCTATCTTCCCCCTTCAATCTCCTTCCTTGTCCATCTCCTTCCTTTCCCCTTCAATCTTCCTTCCTTCCTTCCTTCCATTTCCATCTCCATCTCCATCCCTTCCCCTTCAATCTCTCTCTCCTTCGTTTCCCCTTCATCTTCCTTCCTTCTCCATCTCCTTTCCCCTCCAATCTTCCTTCCTTCCATCTCTTCCCGTTCAATCTCTCTCTCCTTCCTTCCTTCCCCCTTCAATCTCATTCCTTTTCCATCTCCTTCCTTTCCCCTTCAATCTTCCTTCCATCCTTCCTTCCATTTCCATCTCCATCCCTTCCCCTTCAATCTCTCTCTCCTTCCTTTCCCCTTCATTTTCCTTCCTTCTCCATCTCCTTTCCCCCTCAATCTTCCTTCTTTCCATCTCCATCCCTTCCCCTTCAATCTCTCTTTCCTTCCTTCCCCCTTCAATCTCCTTCCTTGTCCATCTCCTTCCTTTCCCCTTCAATCTTCCTTCCTTCCTTCCTTCCTTCCTTCCTTCCCCTTCAATCTCCTTCCTTGTCCATCTCCTTCCTTTCCCCTTCAATCTTCCTTCCTTCCTTCCATTTCCATCTCCATCCCTTCCCCTTCAATCTCTCTCTCCTTCCTTCCTTCCTTCCCCCTTCAATCTCCTTCCTTCCTTCCTTCCCCCTTCAATCTCCTTCCTTGTCCATCTCCTTCCTTTCCCCTTCAATCTTCCTTCCTTCCTTCCATTTCCATCTCCATCTCCATCCCTTCCCCTTCCATCTCTCTCTCCTTCCTTTCCCCTTCATCTTCCTTCCTTCTCCATCTCCTTTCCCCTTCAATCTTCCTTCCTCCCATCTCCATCCCTTCCCCTTCAATCTCTCTCTCCTTCCTTCCTTCCCCCTTCAATCTCCTGCCTTGTCCATCTCCTTCCTTTCCCCTTCAATATTCCTTCCTTCCTTCCTTCCCCCTTCAATCTCCTTCCTTGTCCATCTCCTTCCCTTCCCCTTCAATCTCTCTCTCCTTCCTTCCTTCCTTCCCCCCTTCAATCTCCTTCATTCCTTCCTTCCCCCTTCAATCTCCTTCCTTCCTTCCTTTCCCCTTCAATCTTCCTTCCTTCCTTCCTTCCATCTCCATCTCCATCCCTTCCCCTTCAATCTCTCTCTCCTTCCTTCCTTCCTTCCCCCCTCAATCTCCTTCCTTCCTTCCTTCCCCCTTCAATCTCCTTCCTTGTCCATCTCCTTCCTTTCCCCTTCAATCTTCCTTCCTTCCTTCCATTTCCATCTCCATTCCTTCCCCTTCAATCTCTCTCTCCTTCCTTCCCCCTTCAATCTCCTTCCTTGTCCATCTCCTTCCTTTCCCCTTCAATCTTCCTTCCTTCCTTCCCCCTTCAATCTCCTTCCTTGTCCATCTCCTTCCTTTCCCCTTCAATCTTCCTTCCTTCCTTCCTTCCATTTCCATCTCCATCTCCATCCCTTCCCCTTCAATCTCTCTCTCCTTCCTTTCCCCTTCATCTTCCTTCCTTCTCCATCTCCTTTCTCCTTCAATCTTCCTTCCTCCCATCTTCATCCCTTCCCCTTCAATCTGTCTCTCCTTCCTTCCTTCTTTCCTTCCTTCCTTCCTTCCTACCCCCTTCAATCTCCTTCCTTCTCCATCTCCTTCCTTTCCCCTTCATCTTCCTTCCTTCTCCATCTCCTTTCCCCTTCATCTTCCTTCCTTCCCCATCTCCTTTCCCCTTCAATCTTCCTTCCTTTCATCTCCATCCCTTCCCCTTCAATCTCTCTCTCCTTGCTTCCTTCCTTCCGTCCCCCTTCAATCTCCTTCCTTGTCCATCTCCTTCCTTTCCCCTTCAATCTTCCTTCCTTCCTTCCATTTCCATCTCCATCCCTTCCCCTTCAATCTCTCTCTCCTTCCTTCCCCCTTCAATCTCCTTCCTTGTCCATCTCCTTCCTTTCCCCTTCAATCTTCCTTCCTTCCTTCCCCTTTCAATCTCCTTCCTTGTCCATCTCCTTCCTTTCCCCTTCAATCTTCCTTCCTTCCTTCCTTCCATTTCCATCTCCATCCCTTCCCCTTCAATCTCTCTCTCCTTCCTTCCTTCGTTCCCCCTTCAATCTCCTTCCTTCCTTCCTTCCTTCCTTCCCCCTTCAATCTCCTTCCTTGTCCATCTCCTTCCTTTCCCCTTCAATCTTCCTTCCTTCCTTCCATTTCCATCTCCATCCCTTCCCCTTCAATCTCTCTCTCCTTCCTTCCCCCTTCAATCTCCTTCCTTGTCCATTTCCTTCCTTTCCCCGTCAATTTTCCTTCCTTCCTTCCTTCCTTCCTTCCATTTCCATCTCCATCCCTTCCCCTTCAATCTCTCTCTCCTTCCTTCCTTCTTTCCTTCCTTCCTTCCTTCCTTCCTTCCCCCTTCAATCTCCTTCCTTCTCCATCTCCTTCCTTTCCCCTTCATCTTCCTTCCTTCTCCATCTCCTTTCCCCTTCATCTTCCTTCCTTCCCCATCTCCGTTCCCCTACAATCTTCCTTCCTTTCATCTCCATCCCTTCCCCTTCAATCTCTCTCTCCTTGCTTCCTTCCTTCCTTCCCCCTTTAATCTCCTTCCTTGTCCATCTCCTTCCTTTCCCCTTCAGTCTTCCTTCCTTCCTTCCATCTCCATCTCCATTCCTTCCCCTTCAATCTCTCTCCTTCCTTCCTTCCTTCACCTTCCTTCCTTCCTTCCCCCTTCAATCTCCTTCCTTGTCCATCTCCTTCCTTCCCCCTTCAATCTTCCTTCCTTCCTTCCATTTCCATTTCCATCCCTTCCGCTTCAATCTCTCTCTCCTTCCTTTCCCCTTCATCTTCCTTCCTTCTCCATGTCCTTTCCCCTTCAATCTTTTTCCTCCCATCTCCATCCCTTCCCCTTCAGTCTCTCTCTCCTTCCTTCCTTCCCCCTTCAATCTGCTTCCTTCTCCATCTCCTTCCTTCCCCCTTCAATCTTCCTTCCTTCCTTCCATTTCCATTTCCATCCCTTCCGCTTCAATCCCTCTCTCCTTCCTTTCCCCTTCATCTTCCTTCCTACTCCATCTCCTTTCCCCTTCAATCTTCCTTCCTTCCATCTCATTCCCTTCCCCTTCAAACTCTCTCTCCTTCTTCCTTCCTTCCTTCCCCCTATAATCTCCTTCCTTCCTTCCTTTCCCCTTCAATCTTCCTTCCTTCCTTCCTTCCTTTCCATCTCCATCTCCATCCCTTCCCCTTCAATCTCTCTCTCCTTCCTTCCTTCCTTCCCCTTCAATCTCCTTCCTTCCTTCCTTCCCCCTTCAATCTCCTTCCTTGTCCATCTCCTTCCTTTCCCCTTCAATCTTCCTTCCTTCCTTCCTTTTCATCTCCATCCCTTCCCCTTCAATCTCTCTCTCCTTCCTTCCCCCTTTAATCTCCTTCCTTGTCCATCACCTACCTTTCCCTTCAATCTTCCTTCCTATCTTCCCCCTTCAATTCTCCTTCCTGTCCATCTCCTTCCTTTCCCCTTCAATCTTCCTTCCTTCTTCCTTCCATTTCCATCTCCATCTCCATCCCTTCCCCTTCAATCTCTCTCTCCTTCGTTCCCCTTCATCTTCCTTCCTTCTCCATCTCCTTTCCCCTCCAACTCCTTCCTTCCTTCCCCCTTCAATCTCATTCCTTTTCCATCTCCTTCCTTTCCCCTTCAATCTTCCTTCCATCCTTCCTTCCATTTCCAATTCCATCCCTTCCCCTTCAATCTCTCTCTCCTTCCTTTCCCCTTCATTTTCCTTCCTTCTCCATCTCCTTTCCCCCTCAATCTTCCTTCTTTCCATCTCCATCCCTTCCCCTTCAATCTCTCTTTCCTTCCTTCCCCCTTCAATCTCCTTCCTTGTCCATCTCCTTCCTTTCCCCTTCAATCTTCCTTCCTTCCTTCCTTCCTTCCTTCCTTCCCCTTCAATCTCCTTCCTTGTCCATCTCCTTCCTTTCCCCTTCAATCTTCCTTCCTTCCTTCCATTTCCATCTCCATCCCTTCCCCTTCAATCTCTCTCTCCTTCCTTCCTTCCTTCCCCCTTCAATCTCCTTCCTTCCTTCCTTCCCCCTTCAATCTCCTTCCTTGTCCATCTCCTTCCTTTCCCCTTCAATCTTCCTTCCTTCCTTCCATTTCCATCTCCATCTCCATCCCTTCCCCTTCCATCTCTCTCTCCTTCCTTTCCCCTTCATCTTCCTTCCTTCTCCATCTCCTTTCCCCTTCAATCTTCCTTCCTCCCATCTCCATCCCTTCCCCTTCAATCTCTCTCTCCTTCCTTCCTTCCCCCTTCAATCTCCTGCCTTGTCCATCTCCTTCCTTTCCCCTTCAATATTCCTTCCTTCCTTCCTTCCCCCTTCAATCTCCTTCCTTGTCCATCTCCTTCCTTTCCCCTTCAATCTTCTTTCCTTCCTTCCATTTCCATCTCCATCTCCATCCCTTCCCTTTCAATCTCTCTCTCCTTCCTTTCCCCTTCATCTTCCTTCCTTCTCCATCTCCTTTCCCCTTCAATCTTCCTTCTTTCCATCTCCATCCCTTCCCCTTCAATCTCTCTCTCCTTCCTTCCCCCTTCAATCTCCTTCCTTGTCCATCTCCTTCCTTTCCCCTTCAATCTTCCTTCCTTCCTTCCCCCTTCAATCTCCTTCCTTGTCCATCTCCTTCCTTTCTCCTTCAATCTTCGTTCCTTCCTTCCTTCCATTTCCATCTCCATCTCCATCCCTTCCCCTTCAATCTCTCTCTCCTTCCTTTCCCCTTCATCTTCCTTCCTTCTCCATCTCCTTTCCCCTTCAATCTTCCTTCCTCCCATCTCCATCCCTTCCCCTTCAATCTCTCTCTCCTTCCTTCCCCCTTCAATCTCCTTCCTTGTCCATCTCCTTCCTTTCCCCGTCAATCTTCCTTCCTTCCTTCCATTTCCATCTCCATCCCTTCCCCTTCAATCTCTCTCTCCTTCCTTCCTTCTTTCCTTCCTTCCTTCCTTCCCCTTCAATCTCCTTCCTTCTCCATGTCCTTCCTTTCCCCTTCATCTTCCTTCCTTCTCCATCTCCTTTCCCCTTCATCTTCCTTCCTTCCCCATCTCCTTTCCCCTACAATCTTCCTTCCTTTCATCTCCATCCCTTCCCCTTCAATCTCTCTCTCCTTCCTTCCTTCCTTACTTCCTTCCTTCCCCCTTTAATCTCCTTCCTTGTCCATCTCCTTCCTTTCCCCTTCAGTCTTCCTTCCTTCCTTCCATCTCCATCTCCATCCCTTCCCCTTCAATCTCCTTCCTTCCTTCCTTCCCCCTTCATCTTCCTTCCTTCTCCATCTCCTTTCCCTTCAGTCTTCCTTCCTTCCATCTCCATCCGTTCCCCTTCAATCTCTCTATCCTTCCTTTCTTCCCCCTTCAATCTCCTTCCTTCTCCATCTTCTTCCTTTCCCCTTCAATCGTCCTTCCTTCCTTCCATCTCCATCTCCATCCCTTTCCTTTCAATCTCTCTCTTCTTCCTTCCTTCCTTCCCCCTTCAATCTCCTTCCTTCCTTCCTTCCTTCCCCCTTCAATCTTCCTTCCTTCCTTCCATCTCAATCTCCATCCCTTCCCCTTCAATCTCTCTCTCCTTCCTTCCTTCCTTCCCCCCTTCAATCTCCTTCATTCCTTCCTTCCCCCTTCAATCTCCTTCCTTGTCCATCTCCATCCTTTCCCCTTCAATCTCTCTCTTTCCTTTCCCCATCATCTTCCTTCCTTCTCCATGTCCTTTCCCCTTCAATCTTTTTTCCTCCCTTCTCCATCCCTTCCCCTTCAGTCTCTCTCTCCTTCCTTCCTTCCCCTTCAATCTCCTTCCTTCTCCATCTTCTTCCTTTCCCCTTCAATCTTCCTTCCTTCCTTCCATCTCCATCTCCATCCCTTCCCCTTCAATCTCTCTCTCCTTCCTTCCTTCCTTCCCCCTTCAATCTCCTTCCTTCCTTCCCCCTTCAATCTCATTCCTTTTCCATCTCCTTCCTTTCCCCTTCAATCTTCCTTTCTTCCTTCCATTTCCATCTCCATCCCTTCCCCTTCAATCTCTCTCTCCTTCCTTTCCCCTTCATCTTCCTTCCTACTCCATCTCCTTTCCCCTTCAATCTTCCTTCCTTCCATCTCATTCCCTTCCCCTTCAAACTCTCTCTCCTTCCTTCCTTCCTTCCTTCCCCCTATAATCTCCTTCCTTCCTTCCTTTCCCCTTCAATCTTCCTTCCTTCCTTCCTTCCATCTCCATCTCCATCCCTTCCCCTTCAATCTCTCTCTCCTTCCTTCCTTCCTTCCTTCCTTCCCCCTTCAATCTCCTTCCTTCCTTCCTTCCCCTTCAATCTCCTTCCTTGTCCATCTCCTTCCTTTCCCCTTCAATCTTCCTTCCTTCCTTCCATTTCCATCTCCATCCCTTCCCCTTCAATCTCTCTCTCCTTCCTTCCCCCTTCAATCTCCTTCCTTGTCCATCTCCTTCCTTTCCCCTTCAATCTTCCTTCCTTCCTTCCCCCTTCAATCTCCTTCCTTGTCCATCTCCTTCCTTTCCCCTTCAATCTTCCTTCCTTCCTTCCATTTCCATCTCCATCTCCATCCCTTCCCCTTCAATCTCTCTCTCCTTCCTTTCCCCTTCATCTTCCTTCCTTCTCCATCTCCTTTCCCCTTCAATCTTCCTTCCTCCCATCTCCATCCCTTCCCCTTCAATCTCTCTCTCCTTCCTTCCCCCTTCAATCTCCTTCCTTGTCCATCTCCTTCCTTTCCCCGTCAATCTTCCTTCCTTCCTTCCTTCCATTTCCATCTCCATCCCTTCCCCTTCAATCTCTCTCTCCTTCCTTCCTTCTTTCCTTCCTTCCTTCCTTCCTACCCCCTTCAATCTCCTTCCTTCTCCATCTCCTTTCCCCTTCATCTTCCTTCCTTCCCCATCTCCTTTCCCCTACAATCTTCCTTCCTTTCATCTCCATCCCTTCCCCTTCAATCTCTCTCTCCTTGCTTCCTTCCTTCCTTCCCCCTTTAATCTCCTTCCTAGTCCATCTCCTTCCTTCCCCCTTCAATCTTCCTTCCTTCCTTCCATCTCAATCTCCATCCCTTCCCCTTCAATCTCTCTCTCCTTCCTTCCTTCCTTCCTTCCCCCTTCAATCTCCTTCCTTCCTTCCTTCCTTCCCCCTTCAATCTCCTTCCTTGTCCATCTCCTTCCTTTCCCTTCAATCTTCTTTCCTTCCTTCCTTCCATTTCCATCTCCATCCTTTCCCCTTCAATCTCTCTCTTTCCTTTCCCCTTCATCTTCCTTCCTACTCCATCTCCTTTCCCCTTCAATCTTCCTTCCTTCCATCTCATTCCCTTCCCCTTCAAACTCTCTCTCCTTCCTTCCTTCCTTCCTTCCCCCTATAATCTCCTTCCTTCCTTCCTTTCCCCTTCAATCTTCCTTCCTTCCTTCCTTCCATCTCCATCTCCATCCCTTCCCCTTCAATCTCTCTCTCCTTCCTTCCTTCCTTCCCCCTTCAATCTCCTTCCTTCCTTCCTTCCCCCTTTAATCTCCTTCCTAGTCCATCTCCTTCCTTCCCCCTTCAATCTTCCTTCCTTCCTTCCATCTCAATCTCCATCCCTTCCCCTTCAATCTCTCTCTCCTTCCTTCCTTCCTTCCTTCCCCCTTCAATCTCCTTCCTTCCTTCCTTCCTTCCCCCTTCAATCTCCTTCCTTGTCCATCTCCTTCCTTTCCCCTTCAATCTTCTTTCCTTCCTTCCTTCCATTTCCATCTCCATCCTTTCCCCTTCAATCTCTCTCTTTCCTTTCCCCTTCATCTTCCTTCCTTCTCCATGTCCTTTCCCCTTCAATCTTTTTTCCTCCCATCTCCATCCCTTCCCCTTCAGTCTCTCTCTCCTTCCGTCCTTCCCCCTTCAATCTCCTTCCTTCTCCATCTTCTTCCTTTCCCCTTCAATCTTCCTTCCTTCCTTCCATCTCCATCTCCATCCCTTCCCCTTCAATCTCTCTCTCCTTCCTTCCTTCCTTCCCCCTTCAATCTCCTTCCTTCCTTCCCCCTTCAATCTCATTCCTTTTCCATCTCCTTCCTTTCCCCTTCAATCTTCCTTCCTTCCTTCCATTTCCATCTCCATCCCTTCCCCTTCAATCCCTCTCTCCTTCCTTTCCCCTTCATCTTCCTTCCTACTCCATCTCCTTTCCCCTTCAATCTTCCTTCCTTCCATCTCATTCCCTTCCCCTTCAAACTCTCTCTCCTTCCTTCCTTCCTTCCTTCCCCCTATAATCTCCTTCCTTCCTTCCTTTCCCCTTCAATCTTCCTTCCTTCCTTCCTTCCTTCCATCTCCATCTCCATCCCTTCCCCTTCAATCTCTCTCTCCTTCCTTCCTTCCTTCCCCCTTCAATCTCCTTCCTTCCTTCCTTCCCCCTTCAATCTCCTTCCTTGTCCATCTCCTTCCTTTCCCCTTCAATCTTCCTTCCTTCCTTCCTTTTCCATCTCCATCCCTTCCCCTTCAATCTCTCTCTCCTTCCTTCCCCCTTTAATCTCCTTCCTTGTCCATCACCTACCTTCCCCTTCAATCTTCCTTCCTATCTTCCCCCTTCAATCTCCTTCCTTGTCCATCTCCTTCCTTTCCCCTTCAATCTTCCTTCCTTCCTTCCTTCCTTCCATTTCCATCTCCATCTCCATCCCTTCCCCTTCAATCTCTCTCTCCTTCGTTCCCCTTCATCTTCCTTCCTTCTCCATCTCCTTTCCCCTCCAATCTTCCTTCCTTCCATCTCTTCCCGTTCAATCTCTCTCTCCTTCCTTCCTTTTCAATCTCATTCCGTTTCCATCTCCTTCCTTTCCCCTTCAAGCTTCCTTCATCCGTCCTGTCCATTGCCATCTCCATCCCTTCCCCTTCAATCTCTCTCTCCTTCCTTTCCCCTTCATTTTCCTTCCTTCTCCATCTCCTTTCCCCCTCAATCTTCCTTCTTTCCATCTCCATCCCTTCCCCTTCAATCTCTCTTTCCCTTCCTTCCCCCTTCAATCTCCTTCCTTGTCCATCTCCTTCCTTTCCCCTTCAATCTTCCTTCCTCCTTCCTTCCTTCCTTCCCCTTCAATCCTCCTTCCTTGTCCATCTCCTTCCGTTCCCCTTCAATCTTCCTTCCTTCCTTCCATTTCCATCTCCATCCCTTCCCCTTCAATCTCTCTCTCCTTCCTTCCTTCCTTCCCCCTTCAATCTCCTTCCTTCCTTCCTTCCCCCTTCAATCTCCTTCCTTGTCCATCTCCTTCCTTTCCCCTTCAATCTTCCTTCCTTCCTTCCATTTCCATCTCCATCTCCAGCCCTTCCCCTTCCATCTCTCTCTCCTTCCTTTCCCCTTCATCTTCCTTCCTTCTCCATCTCCTTTCCCCTTCAATCTTCCTTCCTCCCATCTCCATCCCTTCTCCTTCAATCTCTCTCTCCTTCCTTCCTTCCCCCTTCAATCTCCTGCCTTGTCCATCTCCTCCTTTCCCCTTCAATCTTCCTTCCTTCCTTCCTTCCCCCTTCAATCTCCTTCCTTGTCCATCTCCTTCCTTTCCCCTTCAATCTTCTTTCCTTCCTTCCATTTCCATCTCCATCTCCAGTCCCTTCCCTTTCAATCTCTCTCTCCTTCCTTTCCCCTTCATCTTCCTTCCTTCTCCATCTCCTTTCCCCTTCAATCTTCTTCTTTCCATCTCCATCCCTTCCCCTTCATCTCCTCTCTCCTTCCTTCCCCCTTCAATCTCCTTCCTTGTCCATCTCCTTCCTTTCCCCTTCAATCTTCCTTCCTTCCTTCCCCCTTCAATCTCCTTCCTTGTCCATCTCCTTCCTTTCTCCTTCAATCTTCGTTCCTTCCTTCCTTCCATTTCCATCTCCATCTCCATCCCTTCCCCTTCAATCTCTCTCTCCTTCCTTTCCCCTTCATCTTCCTTCCTTCTCCATCTCCTTCCCCTTCAATCTTCCTTCCTCCCATCTCCATCCCTTCCCCTTCAATCTCTCTCTCCTTCCTTCCCCCTTCAATCTCCTTCCTTGTCCATCTCCTTCCTTTCCCCGTCAATCTTCCTTCCTTCCTTCCATTTCCATCTCCATCCCTTCCCCTTCAATCTCTCTCTCCTTCCTTCCTTCTTTCCTTCCTTCCTTCCTTCCTTCCCCCTTCAATCTCCTTCCTTCTCCATGTCCTTCCTTTCCCCTTCATCTTCCTTCCGTTCTCCATCTCCTTTCCCCTTCATCTTCCTTCCTTCCCCATCTCCTTTCCCCTACAATCTTCCTTCCTTTCATCTCCATCCCTCCCCTTCAATCTCTCTCTCCTTCCTTCCTTCCTTCCTTCCTTCCCCCTTTAATCTCCTTCCTTGTCCATCTCCTTCCTTCCCCTTCAGTCTCCTTCCTTCCTTCCATCTCCATCTCCATCCCTTCCCCTTCAATCTCCTTCCTTCCTTCCTTCCCCCTTCATCTTCCTTCCTTCTCCATCTCCTTCCCCTTCAGTCTTCCTTCCTTCCATCTCCATCCCTTCCCCTTCAATCTCTCTATCCTTCCTTTCTCCCCCTTCAATCTCCTTCCTTCTCCATCTTCTTCCTTTCCCCTTCAATCATCCATCCTTCCTTCCATCTCCATCTCCATCCCTTTCCTTTCAATCTCTCTCTTCTTCCTTCCTTCCTTCCCTTTTCAATCTCCTTCCTTCCTTCCTTCCCCCTTCAATCTTCCTTCCTTCCTTCCATCTCAATCTCCATCCCTTCCCCTTCAATCTCTCTCTCCTTCCTTCCTTCCTTCCCCCCTTCAATCTCATTCATTCCTTCCTTCCCCCTTCAATCTCCTTCCTTGTCCATCTCCATCCTTTCCCCTTCAATCTCTCTCTTTCCTTTCCCCATCATCTTCCTTCCTTCTCCATGTCCTTTCCCCTTCAATCTTTTTTCCTCCCATCTCCATCCCTTCCCCTTCAGTCTCTCTCTCCTTCCTTCCTTCCCCTTCAATCTCCTTCCTTCTCCATCTTCTTCCTTCCCCTTCAATCTTCCTTCCTTCCTTCCATCTCCATCTCCATCCCTTCCCCTTCAATCTCTCTCTCCTTCCTTCCTTCCTTCCCCTATAATCTCCTTCCTTCCTTCCTTTCCCCTTCAATCTTCCTTCCTTCCTTCTATCCATCTCCATCTCCATCCCTTCCCCTTCAATCTCTCTCTCCTTCCTTCCTTCCTTCCCCCTTCAATCTCCTTCCTTCCTTCCTTCCCCCTTCAATCTCCTTCCTTGTCCATCTCCTTCCTTTCCCCTTCAATCTTCCTTCCTTCCTTCCATTTCCATCTCCATCCCTTCCCCTTCAATCTCTCTCTCCTTCCTTTCCCCTTCAATCTTCCTTCCTTCCTTCCTTCCTTCCTTCCTTCCTTCCCCCTTTAATCTCCTTCCTAGTCCATCTCCTTCCCTTCCCCCTTCAATCTTCCTTCCTTCCTTCCATCTCAATCTCCATCCCTTCCCCTTCAATCTCTCTCTCCTTCCTTCCTTCCTTCCTTCCCCCTTCAATCTCCTTCCTTCCTTCCTTCCCCCTTCAATCTCCTTCCTTGTCCATCTCCTTCCTTTCCCCTTCAATCTTCTTTCCTTCCTTCCTTCCATTTCCATCTCCATCCTTTCCCCTTCAATCTCTCTCTTTCCTTTCCCCTTCATCTTCCTTCCTTCTCCATGTCCTTTCCCCTTCAATCTTTTTCCTCCCATCTCCATCCCTTCCCCCCTTCGGTCTCTCTCTCCTTCCTTCCTTCCCCCTTCAATCTCCTTCCTTCTCCATCTTCTTCCTTTCCCCTTCAATCTTCCTTCCTTCCTTCCATCTCCATCTCCATCCCTTCCCCTTCAATCTCTCTCTCCTTCCTTCCTTCCTTCCCCCTTCAATCTCCTTCCTTCCTTCCCCCTTCAATCTCATTCCTTTTCCATCTCCTTCCTTTCCCCTTCAATCTTCCTTCCTTCCTTCCATTTCCATCTCCATCCCTTCCCCTTCAATCTCTCTCTCCTTCCTTCCCCCTTCAATCTCCTTCCTTGTCCATCTCCTTCCTTCCCCCTTCAATCTCCTTCCTTGTCCATCTCCTTCCTTTCCACTTCAATCTTCCTTCCTTCCTTCCTTCCTTCCATTTCCATCTCCATCCCTTCCCCTTCAATCTCTCTCTCCTTCCTTCCTTCCTTCCCCCTTCAATCTCCTTCCTTCCTTCCTTCCCCCTTCATCTCCTTCCTTGTCCATCTCCTTCCTTTCCCCTTCAATCTTCCTTCCTTCCTTCCATTTCCATCTCCATCCCTTCCCCTTCAATCTCTCTCTCCTTCCTTCCCCCTTCAATCTCCTTCCTTGTCCATCTTCCTTTCCCCTTCAATCTTCCTTCCTTCCTTCCTTCCATTTCCATCTCCATCTCCATCCCTTCCCCTTCAATCTCTCTCTCCTTCCTTTCCCCTTCATCTCCTTCCTTCTCCATCTCCTTTCCCCTTCAATCTTCCTTCCTCCCATCTCCATCCTTCCCCTTCAATCTCTCTCTCCTTCCTTCCCCCTTCAATCTCCTTCCTTGTCCATCTCCTTCCTTTCCCCGTCAATCTTCCTTCCTTCCTTCCTTCCTTCCATTCCATCTCCATCCCTTCCCCTTCAATCTCTCTCTCCTTCCTTCCTTCCTTCCTTCCTTCCTTCCTTCCTTCCTTCCTTCCTTCCTTCCTCCTTCCTTCCTTCCCCCTTCAATCTCCTTCCTTCTCCATCTCCTTCCTTTTCCCTTCATCTTCCTTCCTTCTCCATCTCCTTTCCCCTTCATCTTCCTTCCTTCCCATCTCCTTTCCCCTACAATCTTCCTTCCTTTCATCTCCATTCCTTCCCCTTCAATCTCTCTCTCCTTGCTTCCTTCCTTCCTTCCCCCTTTAATCTCCTTCCTAGTCCATCTCTTCCTTCCCCCTTCAATCTTCCTTCCTTCCTTCCATCTCAATCTCCATCCCTTCCCCTTCAATCTCTCTCTCCTTCCTTCCTTCCTTCCCCCTTCAATCTCTTCCTCCTTCCTTCCCCCTTCAATCTCCTTCCTTGTCCATTTCCTTCCTTTCCCCTTCAATCTTCTTTCCTTCCTTCCTTCCATTTCCATCTCCATCCTTTCCCTTTCAATCTCTCTCTTTCCTTTCCCCTTCATCTTCCTTCCTTCTCCATGTCCTTTCCCCTTCAATCTTCTTTCCTTCCTTCCTTCCATTTCCATCTCCATCCTTTCCCCTTCAATCTCTCTCTTTCCTTTCCCCTTCATCTTCCTTCCTTCCATCTCTTCCCCTTCAATCTCACTCTCCTTCCTTCATTCCCCCTTCAATCTCCTTCCTTGTCCATCTCCTTCATTCCCCCTTCAATCTTCCTTCCTTCCTTCCATTTCCATTTCCATCTCCCCATCCCTTCCCCTTCAATCTCTCCTTCCTTCCCCCTTCAATCTCCTTTCTTGTTCATCTCCTTCCTTTCCCTTCCATCTTCCTTCCTTTTTCCATTTCAATCTCCATCCCTTCCCCTTCAATCTCTCTCTCCTTCCTTTCCCCTTCATCTTCCTTCCTTCTCCATCTCCTTCCTTTCCCTTCAATCTTCCTTCCTTCCATTTCCATCTCCATCCCTTCCCCTTCAATCTCTCTCTCCTTACTTTCCCCTGCATCTTTCTTCCTTCTCCATCTCATTTCCCCTTCAATCTTCCTTCCTCCCATCTCCATCCCTTCCCATTCAATCTCTCTCTCCATTACTTCCCCTTCAATCTCTCTCCTTCCTTCCTTCCATCCTTCCATCCTTCCTTCCTTCCTTCCTTCCTTCCTTCCTTCCTTCCTTCCACCTTCCTTCCTCCCCCCTTCAATCTCCTTCCATCTCCATCTCCATCCCTTCCCCTTCAATCTCTCTCTCTCCTTCCTTCCTTCCTTCCCCCTTCAATCTCATTCCTTCCTTCCTTCCCCCTTCAATCTCATTCCTTTTCCATCTCTCTCTCCTTCTTCCTTCCTTCCCCCTTCAATCTCCTTCCTTGTCCATCTCCTTCGTTTCCCCTTCAATCGTCCTTCCTTCCTTCCATCTCCATCTCCATCTCCATCCCTTCCCCTTCAATCTCTCTCTCCTTCCTTCCTTCCTTCCCCATTCAATCTCCTTCCTTGTCCATCTCCTTCCTTTCCCCTTCAATCTTCCTTCCTTCCTTCCATTTCCATCTCCATCTCCATCTCCATCCCTTCCCCTTCAATCTCTCTCTCCTTCCTTCCTTCCTTCCCACTTCAATCTCCTTCCTTCCTTCCTTCCCCCTTCAATCTCCTTCCTTGTCCATCTCCTTCCTTTCCCCTTCAATCTTCCTTCCTTCCTTCCTTCCCCTCCAATCTTCCTTCCTTCCATCTCTTCCCCTTCAATCTCTCTCTCCTTCCTTCCTTCCCCCTTCAATCTCCTTCCTTGTCCATCTCCTTCCTTTCCCCTTCAATCTTCCTTCCTTCCATCTCCATCCCTTCCCCTTCAGTCTATCTCTCCTTCCTTCCTTCCTTCCCCCTTCAATCTCCTTCCTTCTCCATCTTCTTCCTTTCCCCTTGAATCGTCCTTCCTTCCTTCCATCTCCATCTCCATCCCTTCCCCTTCAATCTCTCTCTCCTTCCTTCCTTCCTTCCCCCTTCAATCTCCTTCCTTCCTTCCTTCCCCCTTCAATCTCCTTCCTTGTCCATCTCCTTTCTTTCCTTTTCAATCTTCCTTCCTTCCTTCCTTCCTTCCATTTCCATCTCCATCCCTTCCCCTTCAAACTCTCCTTCCTTCCCCCTTCAATCTCCTTCCTTGTCCATCTCTTTCCTTTCCCCTTCCTTCCCCCTTCAATCTCCTTCCTTGTCCATCTCTTTCCTTTCCCCTTCAATCTTCCTTCATTCCTTCCTTCCATTTCCATCTCCATCCCTTCCCCTTCAAACTCTCTCTCCTTCCTTTCCCCTTCATCTTCCTTCCTTCTCCATCTCCTTTCCCCTTCAATCTTCCTTCTTTCCATCTCCAGCCCTTCCCCTTCAATCTCTCTCTCCTTCCTTCCCCTTCAATCTCCTTCCTTGTCCATCTCCTTCCTTTCCCCCTTCAATCTTCCTTCCTTCCTTCCCCTTCAATCTCCTTCCTTGTCCATCTCCTTCCTTTCCCCTTCAATCTTCCTTCCTTCCTTCCTTCCATTTCCATCTCCATCTCCATCCCTTCCCCTTCAATCTCTCTCTCCTTCCTTTCCCCTTCATCTTCCTTCCTTCTCCATCTCCTTTCCCCTTCAATCTTCCTTCCTCCCATCTCCATCCTTCCCCTTCAATCTCTCTCTCCTTCCTTCCCCCTTCAATCTCCTTCCTTGTCCATCTCCTTCCTTTCCCCGTCAATCTTCCTTCCTTCCTTCCTTCCATTTCCATCTCCATCCCTTCCCCTTCAATCTCTCTCTCCTTCCTTCCTTCTTTCCTTCCTTCCTTCCTTCCTTCCCCTTCAATCTCCTTCCTTCTCCATCTCCTTCCTTTCCCCTTCATCTTCCTTCCTTCTCCATCTTCTTTCCCCTTCCTCTTCCTTCCTTCCCCATCTCCTTTCCCCTACAATCTTCCTTCCTTTCATCTCCATCCCTTCCCCTTCAATCTCTCTCTCCTTCCTTCCTTCCTTCCTTCCCCCTTTAATCTCCTTCCTTGTCCATCTCCTTCCTTTCCCCTTCAGTCTTCCTTCCTTCCTTCCATCTCCATCTCCATTCCTTCCCCTTCAATCTCTCTCCTTCCTTCCTTCCTTCTTCCACCTTCCTTCCTTCCTTCCCCCTTCAATCTCCTTCCTTCTCCATCTTCTTCCTTTCCCCTTCAAACTTGCTTCCTTCCTTCATCTCCATCTCCATCCTCCCCTTCAATTCCTTCCTTCCTTCATTCCCCCTTCATCTTCCTTCCTTCTCCATCTCCTTTCCCCTTCAGTCTTCCTTCCTTCCATCTCCATCCCTTCCCCTTCAATCTCTCTCTCCTTCCTTTCTTCCCCCTTCAATCTCCTTCCTTCTCCATCTTCTTCCTTTCCCTTCAATAGTCCTTCCTTCCTTCCATCTCCATCTCCATCCCTTTCCTTTCAATCTCTCTTTTCTTCCTTCCTTCCTTCCCCTTCAATATCCTTCCTTCCTTCCTTCCTTCCCCCTTCAATCTTCCTTCCTTCCTTCCATCTCAATCTCCATCCCTTCCCCTTCAATCTCTCTCTCCTTCCTTCCTTCCTTCCCCCCTTCAATCTCCTTCCTTCCTTCCTTCCCCTTCAATCTCCTTCTTTGTCCATCTCCTTCCTTTCCCCTTCAATCTTCTTTCCTTCCTTCCTTCCATTTCCATCTCCATCCTTTCCCTTTCAATCTCTCTCTTTCCTTTCCCCTTCATCTTCCTTCCTTCTCCATGTCCTTTCCCCTTCAATCTTCTTTCCTTCCTTCCTTCCATTTCCATCTCCATCCTTTCCCCTTCAATCTCTCTCTTTCCTTTCCCCTTCATCTTCCTTCCTTCCATCTCTTCCCCTTCAATCTCACTCTCCTTCCTTCATTCCCCCTTCAATCTCCTTCCTTGTCCATCTCCTTCATTCCCCCTTCAATCTTCCTTCCTTCCTTCCATTTCCATTTCCATCTCCATCCCTTCCCCTTCAATCTCTCCTTCCTTCCCCCTTCAATCTCCTTTCTTGTTCATCTCCTTCCTTTCCCCTTCCATCTTCCTTCCTTCCTTCCATTTCAATCTCCATCCCTTCCCCTTCAATCTCTCTCTCCTTCCTTTCCCCTTCATCTTCCTTCCTTCTCCATCTCCTTTTCCCCTTCGATCTTCCTTCCTCCATCTCCATCCCTTCCCCTTCAATCTCTCTCTCCTTCCTTCCTTCCCCCTTCAATCTCCTTCCTTGTCCATCTCCTTCCTTCTCCTTCAATCTTCCTTCCTTCCATTTCCATCTCCATCCCTTCCCCTTCAATCTCTCTCTCCTTACTTTCCCCTGCATCTTTCTTCCTTCTCCATCTCATTTCCCCTTCAATCTTCCTTCCTCCATCTCCATCCCTTCCCATTCAATCTCTCTCTCCATTACTTCCCCTTCAATCTCTCTCCTTCCTTCCTTCCTTCCTTCCTTCCATCCTTCCTTCCTTCCTTCCTTCCTTCCTTCCACCTTCCTTCCTCCCCCCTTCAATCTCCTTCCTTGTCCATCACCTACCTTTCCCCTTCAATCTTCCTTCCTATCTTCCCCCTTCAATCTCCTTCCTTGTCCATCTCCTTCCTTTCCCCTTCAATCTTCCTTCCTTCCTTCCTTCCTTCCATTTCCATCTCCATCTCCATCCCTTCCCCTTCAATCTCTCTCTCGTTTCCCCTTCATCTTCCTTCCTTCCCATCTCCTTTCCCCTCCAATCTCTTCCTTCCATCTCTTCCCGTTCAATCTCTCTCTCCTTCCTTCCTTCCCCTTCAATCTCATTCCTTTTCCATCTCCTTCCTTTCCCCTTCAATCTTCCTTCCATCCTTCCTTCCATTTCCATCTCCATCCCTTCCCCTTCAATCTCTCTCTCCTCCTTTCCCCTTCATTTTCCTTCCTTCTCCATCTCCTTTCCCCCTCAATCTTCCTTCTTTCCATCTCCATCCCTTCCCCTTCAATCTCTCTTTCCTTCCTTCCCCCTTCAATCTCCTTCCTTGTCCATCTCCTTCCTTTCCCCTTCAATCTTCCTTCCTTCCTTCCTTCCTTCCTTCCCCTTCAATCTCCTTCCTTGTCCATCTCCTTCCTTTCCCCTTCAATCTTCCTTCCTTCCTTCCATTTCCATCTCCATCTCCATCCCTTCCCCTTCCATCTCTCTCTCCTTCCTTTCCCCTTCATCTTCCTTCCTTCTCCATCTCCTTTCCCCTTCAATCTTCCTTCCTCCCATCTCCATCCCTTCTCCTTCAATCTCTCTCTCCTTCCTTCCTTCCCCCTTCAATCTCCTGCCTTGTCCATCTCCTCCTTTCCCCTTCAATCTTCCTTCCTTCCTTCCTTCCCCCTTCAATCTCCTTCCTTGTCCATCTCCTTCCTTTCCCCTTCAATCTTCTTTCCTTCCTTCCATTTCCATCTCCATCTCCATCCCTTCCCTTTCAATCTCTCTCTCCTTCCTTTCCCCTTCATCTTCCTTCCTTCTCCATCTCCTTTCCCCTTCAATCTTCCTTCTTTCCATCTCCATCCCTTCCCCTTCAATCTCTCTCTCCTTCCTTCCCCCTTCAATCTCCTTCCTTGTCCATCTCCTTCCTTTCCCCTTCAATCTTCCTTCCTTCCTTCCCCCTTCAATCTCCTTCCTTGTCCATCTCCTTCCTTTCTCCTTCAATCTTCGTTCCTTCCTTCCTTCCATTTCCATCTCCATCTCCATCCCTTCCCCTTCAATCTCTCTCTCCTTCCTTTCCCCTTCATCTTCCTTCCTTCTCCATCTCCTTTCCCCTTCAATCTTCCTTCCTCCCATCTCCATCCCTTCCCCTTCAATCTCTCTCTCCTTCCTTCCCCCTTCAATCTCCTTCCTTGTCCATCTCCTTCCTTTCCCCGTCAATCTTCCTTCCTTCCTTCCATTTCCATCTCCATCCTTCCCCTTCAATCTCTCTCTCCTTCCTTCCTTCTTTCCTTCCTTCCTCCTTCCTTCCCCCTTCAATCTCCTTCCTTCTCCATGCTTCCTTTCCCCTTCATCTTCCTTCCTTCTCCATCTCCTTTCCCCTTCATCTTCCTTCCTTCCCCATCTCCTTTCCCCTACAATCTTCCTTCCTTTCATCTCCATCCCTTCCCCTTCAATCTCTCTCTCCTTCCTTCCTTCCTTCCTTCCTTCCCCCTTTAATCTCCTTCCTTGTCCATCTCCTTCCTTTCCCCTTCAGTCTTCCTTCCTTCCTTCCATCTCCATCTCCATCCCTTCCCCTTCAACTCATCCTTCCTTCCTCCTCCCTTCATCTTCCTTCCTCTCCATCTCCTTTCCCCTTCAGTCTTCCTTCCTTCCATCTCCATCCCTTCCCCTTCAATCTCTATCCTTCCTATCTTCCCCTTCAATCTCCTTCCTTCTCCATCTTCTTCCTTTCCCTTCAATCATCCATCCTTCCTTCCATCTCCATCTCCATCCCTTCCTTTCAATCTCTCTCTTCTTCCTTCCTTCCTTCCCTTTTCAATCTCCTTCCTTCCTCCTTCCCCCTTCAATCTTCCTTCCTTCCTTCCATCTCAATCTCCATCCCTTCCCCTTCAATCTCTCTCTCCTTCCTTCCTTCCTTCCCCCCTCAATCTCATTCATTCCTTCCTTCCCCCTTCAATCTCCTTCCTTGTCCATCTCCATCCTTTCCCCTCAATCTCTCTCTTTCCTTTCCCCATCATCTTCCTTCCTTCTCCATGTCCTTTCCCCTTCAATCTTTTTTCCTCCCATCTCCATCCCTTCCCCTTCAGTCTCTCTCTCCTTCCTTCCTTCCCCCTTCAATCTCCTTCCTTCTCCATCTTCTTCCTTTCCCCTTCAATCTTCCTTCCTTCCTTCCATCTCCATCTCCATCCCTTCCCCTTCAATCTCTCTCTCCTTCCTTCCTTCCTTCCCCTATAATCTCCTTCCTTCCTTCCTTTCCCCTTCAATCTTCCTTCCTTCCTTCTATCCATCTCCATCTCCATCCCTTCCCCTTCAATCTCTCTCTCCTTCTTCCTTCCTTCCCCCTTCAATCTCCTTCCTTCCTTCCTTCCCCCTTCAATCTCCTTCCTTGTCCATCTCCTTCCTTTCCCTTCAATCTTCCTTCCTTCCTTCCATTTCCATCTCCATCCCTTCCCCTTCAATCTCTCTCTCCTTCCTTTCCCCTTCAATCTTCCTTCCTTCCTTCCTTCCTTCCTTCCTTCCTTCCTTCCTTCCCCCTTTAATCTCCTTCCTAGTCCATCTCCTTCCTTCCCCCTTCAATCTTCCTTCCTTCCTTCCATCTCAATCTCCATCCCTTCCCCTTCAATCTCTCTCTCCTTCCTTCCTTCCTTCCTTCCCCCTTCAATCTCCTTCCTTCCTTCCTTCCCCCTTCAATCTCCTTCCTTGTCCATCTCCTTCCTTTCCCCTTCAATCTTCTTTCCTTCCTTCCTTCCATTTCCATCTCCATCCTTTCCCCTTCAATCTCTCTCTTTCCTTTCCCCTTCATCTTCCTTCCTTCTCCATGTCCTTTCCCCTTCAATCTTTTTTCCTCCCATCTCCATCCCTTCCCCTTCGGTCTCTCTCTCCTTCCTTCCTTCCCCCTTCAATCTCCTTCCTTCTCCATCTTCTTCCTTTCCCCTTCAATCTTCCTTCCTTCCTTCCATCTCCATCTCCATCCCTTCCCCTTCAATCTCTCTCTCCTTCCTTCCTTCCTTCCCCCTTCAATCTCCTTCCTTCCTTCCCCCTTCAATCTCATTCCTTTTCCATCTCCTTCCTTTCCCCTTCAATCTTCCTTCCTTCCTTCCATTTCCATCTCCATCCCTTCCCCTTCAATCTCTCTCTCCTCCTTCCCCCTTCAATCTCCTTCCTTGTCCATCTCCTTCCTTCCCCCTTCAATCTCCTTCCTTGTCCATCTCCTTCCTTTCCACTTCAATCTTCCTTCCTTCCTTCCTTCCTTCCATTTCCATCTCCATCCCTTCCCCTTCAATCTCTCTCTCCTTCCTTCCTTCCTTCCCCCTTCAATCTCCTTCCTTCCTTCCTTCCCCCTTCAATCTCCTTCCTTGTCCATCTCCTTCCTTTCCCCTTCAATCTTCCTTCCTTCCTTCCATTTCCATCTCCATCCCTTCCCCTTCAATCTCTCTCTCCTTCCTTCCCCCTTCAATCTCCTTCCTTGTCCATCTTCCTTTCCCCTTCAATCTTCCTTCCTTCCTTCCTTCCATTTCCATCTCCATCTCCATCCCTTCCCCTTCAATCTCTCTCTCCTTCCTTTCCCCTTCATCTTCCTTCCTTCTCCATCTCCTTTCCCCCTTCAATCTTCCTTCCTCCCATCTCCATCCTTCCCCTTCAATCTCTCTCTCCTTCCTTCCCCCTTCAATCTCCTTCCTTGTCCATCTCCTTCCTTTCCCCGTCAATCTTCCTTCCTTCCTTCCTTCCTTCCATTTCCATCTCCATCCCTTCCCCTTCAATCTCTCTCTCCTTCCTTCCTTCCTTCCTTCCTTCCTTCCTTCCTTCCTTCCTTCCTTCCCCCTTCAATCTCCTTCCTTCTCCATCTCCTTCCTTTTCCCTTCATCTTCCTTCCTTCTCCATCTCCTTTCCCCTTCATCTTCCTTCCTTCCCCATCTCCTTTCCCCTACAATCTTCCTTCCTTTCATCTCCATTCCTTCCCCTTCAATCTCTCTCTCCTTGCTTCCTTCCTTCCTTCCCCCTTTAATCTCCTTCCTAGTCCATCTCTTCCTTCCCCCTTCAATCTTCCTTCCTTCCTTCCATCTCAATCTCCATCCCTTCCCCTTCAATCTCTCTCTCCTTCCTTCCTTCCTTCCCCCTTCAATCTCCTTCCTTCCTTCCTTCCCCCTTCAATCTCCTTCCTTGTCCATTTCCTTCCTTTCCCCTTCAATCTTCTTTCCTTCCTTCCTTCCATTTCCATCTCCATCCTTTCCCTTTCAATCTCTCTCTTTCCTTTCCCCTTCATCTTCCTTCCTTCTCCATGTCCTTTCCCCTTCAATCTTCTTTCCTTCCTTCCTTCCATTTCCATCTCCATCCTTTCCCCTTCAATCTCTCTCTTTCCTTTCCCCTTCATCTTCCTTCCTTCCATCTCTTCCCCTTCAATCTCACTCTCCTTCCTTCATTCCCCCTTCAATCTCCTTCCTTGTCCATCTCCTTCATTCCCCCTTCAATCTTCCTTCCTTCCTTCCATTTCCATTTCCATCTCCATCCCTTCCCCTTCAATCTCTCCTTCCTTCCCCCTTCAATCTCCTTTCTTGTTCATCTCCTTCCTTTCCCCTTCCATCTTCCTTCCTTCCTTCCATTTCAATCTCCATCCCTTCCCCTTCAATCTCTCTCTCCTTCCTTTCCCCTTCATCTTCCTTCCTTCTCCATCTCCTTCCTTTCCCCTTCAATCTTCCTTCCTTCCATTTCCATCTCCATCCCTTCCCCTTCAATCTCTCTCTCCTTACTTTCCCCTGCATCTTTCTTCCTTCTCCATCTCATTTCCCCTTCAATCTTCCTTCCTCCCATCTCCATCCCTTCCCATTCAATCTCTCTCTCCATTACTTCCCCTTCAATCTCTCTCCTTCCTTCCTTCCATCCTTCCATCCTTCCTTCCTTCCTTCCTTCCTTCCTTCCTTCCTTCCTTCCACCTTCCTTCCTCCCCCCTTCAATCTCCTTCCATCTCCATCTCCATCCCTTCCCCTTCAATCTCTCTCTCTCTCCTTCCTTCCTTCCTTCCCCCTTCAATCTCATTCCTTCCTTCCTTCCCCCTTCAATCTCATTCCTTTTCCATCTCTCTCTCCTTCCTTCCTTCCTTCCCCCTTCAATCTCCTTCCTTGTCCATCTCCTTCGTTTCCCCTTCAATCGTCCTTCCTTCCTTCCATCTCCATCTCCATCTCCATCCCTTCCCCTTCAATCTCTCTCTCCTTCCTTCCTTCCTTCCCCATTCAATCTCCTTCCTTGTCCATCTCCTTCTTTCCCCTTCAATCTTCCTTCCTTCCTTCCATTTCCATCTCCATCTCCATCTCCATCCCTTCCCCTTCAATCTCTCTCTCCTTCCTTCCTTCCTTCCCCCTTCAATCTCCTTCCTTCCTTCCTTCCCCCTTCAATCTCCTTCCTTGTCCATCTCCTTCCTTTCCCCTTCAATCTTCCTTCCTTCCTTCCTTCCCCTCCAATCTTCCTTCCTTCCATCTCTTCCCCTTCAATCTCTCTCTCCTTCCTTCCTTCCCCCTTCAATCTCCTTCCTTGTCCATCTCCTTCCTTTCCCCTTCAATCTTCCTTCCTTCCATCTCCATCCCTTCCCCTTCAGTCTATCTCTCCTTCCTTCCTTCCTTCCCCCTTCAATCTCCTTCCTTCTCCATCTTCTTCCTTTCCCCTTGAATCGTCCTTCCTTCCTTCCATCTCCATCTCCATCCCTTCCCCTTCAATCTCTCTCTCCTTCCTTCCTTCCTTCCCCCTTCAATCTCCTTCCTTCCTTCCTTCCCCCTTCAATCTTCCTTCCTTCCTTCCTTCCATCTCAATCTCCATCCCTTCCCCTTCAATCTCTCTCTCCTTCCTTCCTTCCTTCCCCCTTCAATCTCCTTCCTTCCTTCCTTCCCCCTTCAATCTCCTTCCTTGTCCATTTCCTTCCTTTCCCCTTCAATCTTCTTTCCTTCCTTCCTTCCATTTCCATCTCCATCCTTTCCCTTTCAATCTCTCTCTTTCCTTTCCCCTTCATCTTCCTTCCTTCTCCATGTCCTTTCCCCTTCAATCTTCTTTCCTTCCTTCCTTCCATTTCCATCTCCATCCTTTCCCCTTCAATCTCTCTCTTTCCTTTCCCCTTCATCTTCCTTCCTTCCATCTCTTCCCCTTCAATCTCACTCTCCTTCCTTCATTCCCCCTTCAATCTCCTTCCTTGTCCATCTCCTTCATTCCCCCTTCAATCTTCCTTCCTTCCTTCCATTTCCATTTCCATCTCCATCCCTTCCCCTTCAATCTCTCCTTCCTTCCCCCTTCAATCTCCTTTCTTGTTCATCTCCTTCCTTTCCCCTTCCATCTTCCTTCCTTCCTTCCATTTCAATCTCCATCCCTTCCCCTTCAATCTCTCTCTCCTTCCTTTCCCCTTCATCTTCCTTCCTTCTCCATCTCCTTCCTTTCCCCTTCAATCTTCCTTCCTTCCATTTCCATCTCCATCCCTTCCCCTTCAATCTCTCTCTCCTTACTTTCCCCTGCATCTTTCTTCCTTCTCCATCTCATTTCCCCTTCAATCTTCCTTCCTCCCATCTCCATCCCTTCCCATTCAATCTCTCTCTCCATTACTTCCCCTTCAATCTCTCTCCTTCCTTCCTTCCATCCTTCCATCCTTCCTTCCTTCCTTCCTTCCTTCCTTCCTTCCACCTTCCTTCCTCCCCCCTTCAATCTCCTTCCATCTCCATCTCCATCCCTTCCCCTTCAATCTCTCTCTCTCTCCTTCCTTCCTTCCTTCCCCCTTCAATCTCATTCCTTCCTTCCTTCCCCCTTCAATCTCATTCCTTTTCCATCTCTCTCTCCTTCCTTCCTTCCTTCCCCCTTCAATCTCCTTCCTTGTCCATCTCCTTCGTTTCCCCTTCAATCGTCCTTCCTTCCTTCCATCTCCATCTCCATCTCCATCCCTTCCCCTTCAATCTCTCTCTCCTTCCTTCCTTCCTTCCCCATTCAATCTCCTTCCTTGTCCATCTCCTTCCTTTCCCCTTCAATCTTCCTTCCTTCCTTCCATTTCCATCTCCATCTCCATCTCCATCCCTTCCCCTTCAATCTCTCTCTCCTTCCTTCCTTCCTTCCCCCTTCAATCTCCTTCCTTCCTTCCTTCCCCCTTCAATCTCCTTCCTTGTCCATCTCCTTCCTTTCCCCTTCAATCTTCCTTCCTTCCTTCCTTCCCCTCCAATCTTCCTTCCTTCCATCTCTTCCCCTTCAATCTCTCTCTCCTTCCTTCCTTCCCCCTTCAATCTCCTTCCTTGTCCATCTCCTTCCTTTCCCCTTCAATCTTCCTTCCTTCCATCTCCATCCCTTCCCCTTCAGTCTATCTCTCCTTCCTTCCTTCCTTCCCCCTTCAATCTCCTTCCTTCTCCATCTTCTTCCTTTCCCCTTGAATCGTCCTTCCTTCCTTCCATCTCCATCTCCATCCCTTCCCCTTCAATCTCTCTCTCCTTCCTTCCTTCCTTCCCCCTTCAATCTCCTTCCTTCCTTCCTTCCCCCTTCAATCTCCTTCCTTGTCCATCTCCTTTCTTTCCTTTTCAATCTTCCTTCCTTCCTTCCTTCCTTCCATTTCCATCTCCATCCCTTCCCCTTCAAACTCTCCTTCCTTCCCCCTTCAATCTCCTTCCTTGTCCATCTCTTTCCTTTCCCCTTCAATCTTCCTTCATTCCTTCCTTCCATTTCCATCTCCATCCCTTCCCCTTCAAACTCTCTCTCCTTCCTTTCCCCTTCATCTTCCTTCCTTCTCCATCTCCTTTCCCCTTCAATCTTCCTTCTTTCCATCTCCAGCCCTTCCCCTTCAATCTCTCTCTCCTTCCTTCCCCCTTCAATCTCCTTCCTTGTCCATCTCCTTCCTTTCCCCTTCAATCTTCCTTCCTTCCTTCCCCCTTCAATCTCCTTCCTTGTCCATCTCCTTCCTTTCCCCTTCAATCTTCCTTCCTTCCTTCCTTCCATTTCCATCTCCATCTCCATCCCTTCCCCTTCAATCTCTCTCTCCTTCCTTTCCCCTTCATCTTCCTTCCTTCTCCATCTCCTTTCCCCTTCAATCTTCCTTCCTCCCATCTCCATCCCTTCCCCTTCAATCTCTCTCTCCTTCCTTCCCCCTTCAATCTCCTTCCTTGTCCATCTCCTTCCTTTCCCCGTCAATCTTCCTTCCTTCCTTCCTTCCATTTCCATCTCCATCCCTTCCCCTTCAATCTCTCTCTCCTTCCTTCCTTCTTTCCTTCCTTCCTTCCTTCCTTCCCCTTCAATCTCCTTCCTTCTCCATCTCCTTCCTTTCCCCTTCATCTTCCTTCCTTCTCCATCTTCTTTCCCCTTCCTCTTCCTTCCTTCCCCATCTCCTTTCCCTACAATCTTCCTTCCTTTCATCTCCATCCCTTCCCCTTCAATCTCTCTCTCCTTCCTTCCTTCCTTCCTTCCCCCTTTAATCTCCTTCCTTGTCCATCTCCTTCCTTTCCCCTTCAGTCTTCCTTCCTTCCTTCCATCTCCATCTCCATTCCTTCCCCTTCAATCTCTCTCCTTCCTTCCTTCCTTCCTTCCACCTTCCTTCCTTCCTTCCCCCTTCAATCTCCTTCCTTCTCCATCTTCTTCCTTTCCCCTTCAAACTTGCTTCCTTCCTTTCATCTCCATCTCCATCCCTTCCCCTTCAATCTCCTTCCTTCCTTCATTCCCCCTTCATCTTCCTTCCTTCTCCATCTCCTTTCCCCTTCAGTCTTCCTTCCTTCCATCTCCATCCCTTCCCCTTCAATCTCTCTCTCCTTCCTTTCTTCCCCTTCAATCTCCTTCCTTCTCCATCTTCTTCCTTTCCCCTTCAATAGTCCTTCCTTCCTTCCATCTCCATCTCCATCCCTTTCCTTTCAATCTCTCTTTTCTTCCTTCCTTCCTTCCCCCTTCAATATCCTTCCTTCCTTCCTTCCTTCCCCTTCAATCTTCCTTCCTTCCTTCCATCTCAATCTCCATCCCTTCCCCTTCAATCTCTCTCTCCTTCCTTCCTTCCTTCCCCCCTTCAATCTCCTTCCTTCCTTCCTTCCCCCTTCAATCTCCTTCTTTGTCCATCTCCTTCCTTTCCCCTTCAATCTTCTTTCCTTCCTTCCTTCCATTTCCATCTCCATCCTTTCCCTTTCAATCTCTCTCTTTCCTTTCCCCTTCATCTTCCTTCCTTCTCCATGTCCTTTCCCCTTCAATCTTCTTTCCTTCCTTCCTTCCATTTCCATCTCCATCCTTTCCCCTTCAATCTCTCTCTTTCCTTTCCCCTTCATCTTCCTTCCTTCCATCTCTTCCCCTTCAATCTCACTCTCCTTCCTTCATTCCCCCTTCAATCTCCTTCCTTGTCCATCTCCTTCATTCCCCCTTCAATCTTCCTTCCTTCCTTCCATTTCCATTTCCATCTCCATCCCTTCCCTTCAATCTCTCCTTCCTTCCCCCTTCAATCTCCTTTCTTGTTCATCTCCTTCCTTTCCCCTTCCATCTTCCTTCCTTCCTTCCATTTCAATCTCCATCCCTTCCCCTTCAATCTCTCTCTCCTTCCTTTCCCCTTCATCTTCCTTCCTTCTCCATCTCCTTTTCCCCTTCGATCTTCCTTCCTCCCATCTCCATCCCTTCCCCTTCAATCTCTCTCTCCTTCCTTCCTTCCCCCTTCAATCTCCTTCCTTGTCCATCTCCTTCCTTTCTCCTTCAATCTTCCTTCCTTCCATTTCCATCTCCATCCCTTCCCCTTCAATCTCTCTCTCCTTACTTTCCCCTGCATCTTTCTTCCTTCTCCATCTCATTTCCCCTTCAATCTTCCTTCCTCCCATCTCCATCCCTTCCCATTCAATCTCTCTCTCCATTACTTCCCCTTCAATCTCTCTCCTTCCTTCCTTCCTTCCTTCCTTCCATCCTTCCTTCCTTCCTTCCTTCCTTCCTTCCACCTTCCTTCCTCCCCCCTTCAATCTCCTTCCTTCTCCATCTTCTTCCTTTCCCCTTCAATCTTCCTTCCTTCCTTCCATCTCCATCTCCATCCCTTCCCCTTCAATCTCTCTCTCTCTCCTTCCTTCCTTCCTTCCCCCTTCAATCTCATTCCTTCCTTCCTTCCTTCCCCCTTCAATCTCATTCCTTTTCCATCTCTCTCTCCTTCCTTCCTTCCTTCCCCCTTCAATCTCCTTCCTTGTCCATCTCCTTCGTTTCCCCTTCAATCGTCCTTCCTTCCTTCCATCTCCATCTCCATCTCCATCCCTTCCCCTTCAATCTCTCTCTCCTTCCTTCCTTCCTTCCCCATTCAATCTCCTTCCTTGTCCATCTCCTTCCTTTCCCCTTCAATCTTCCTTCCTTCCTTCCATTTCCATCTCCATCTCCATCTCCATCCCTTCCCCTTCAATCTCTCTCTCCTTCCTTCCTTCCTTCCCCCTTCAATCTCCTTCCTTCCTTCCTTCCCCTTCAATCTCCTTCCTTGTCCATCTCCTTCCTTTCCCCTTCAATCTTCCTTCCTTCCTTCCTTCCCCTACAATCTTCCTTCCTTCCATCTCTTCCCCTTCAATCTCTCTCTCCTTCCTTCCTTCCCCCTTCAATCTCCTTCCTTGTCCATCTCCTTCCTTTCCCCTTCAATCTTCCTTCCTTCCATCTCCATCCCTTCCCCTTCAGTCTATCTCTCCTTCCTTCCTTCCTTCCCCCTTCAATCTCCTTCCTTCTCCATCTTCTTCCTTTCCCCTTGAATCGTCCTTCCTTCCTTCCATCTCCATCTCCATCCCTTCCCCTTCAATCTCTCTCTCCTTCCTTCCTTCCTTCCCCCTTCAATCTCCTTCCTTCCTTCCTTCCCCCTTCAATCTCCTTCCTTGTCCATCTCCTTTCTTTCCTTTTCAATCTTCCTTCCTTCCTTCCTTCCTTCCATTTCCATCTCCATCCCTTCCCCTTCAAACTCTCCTTCCTTCCCCCTTCAATCTCCTTCCTTGTCCATCTCTTTCCTTTCCCCTTCAATCTTCCTTCATTCCTTCCTTCCATTTCCATCTCCATCCCTTCCCCTTCAAACTCTCTCTCCTTCCTTTCCCCTTCATCTTCCTTCCTTCTCCATCTCCTTTCCCCTTCAATCTTCCTTCTTTCCATCTCCAGCCCTTCCTCTTCAATCTCTCTCTCCTTCCTTCCCCTTCAATCTCCTTCCTTGTCCATCTCCTTCCTTTCCCCTTCAATCTTCCTTCCTTCCTTCCCCCTTCAATCTCCTTCCTTGTCCATCTCCTTCCTTTCCCCTTCAATCTTCCTTCCTTCCTTCCTTCCATTTCCATCTCCATCTCCATCCCTTCCCCTTCAATCTCTCTCTCCTTCCTTTCCCCTTCATCTTCCTTCCTTCTCCATCTCCTTTCCCCTTCAATCTTCCTTCCTCCCATCTCCATCCCTTCCCCTTCAATCTCTCTCTCCTTCCTTCCCCCTTCAATCTCCTTCCTTGTCCATCTCCTTCCTTTCCCCTTCAATCTTCCTTCCTTCCTTCCCCCTTCAATCTCCTTCCTTGTCCATCTCCTTCCTTTCCCCTTCATCTTCCTTCCTTCTCCATCTCCTTTCCCCTTCATCTCCCTTCCTTCCCCATCTCCTTTCCCCTACAATCTTCCTTCCTTTCATCTCCATCCCTTCCCCTTCAATCTCTCTCTCCTTCCTTCCTTCCTTCCTTCCTTCCTTCCTTCCTTCCTTCCTTCCTTCCTTCCTTCCCCCTTTAATCTCCTTCCTTCTCCATCTCCTTCCTTTCCCCTTCATCTTCCTTCCTTCTCCATCTCCTTTCCCCTTCATCTTCCTTCCTTCTCCTTCTCCATCTCCTTTCCCCTTCAATCTTCCTTCTTTCCATCTCCATCCCTTCCCCTTCAATCTCTCTCTCCTTCCTTCCCCCTTCAATCTCCTTCCTTGTCCATCTCCTTCCTTTCCCCTTCAATCTTCCTTCCTTCCTTCCCCCTTCAATCTCCTTCCTTGTCAATCTCCTTCCTTTCCCCTTCAATCTTCCTTCCTTCCTTCCTTCCATCTCCATCTCCATTCCTTCCCCTTCAATCTCTCTCCTTCCTTCCTTCCTTCCTTCCTTCCCCCTTCAATCTCCTTCCTTCTCCATCTTCTGCCTTTCCCCTTCAAACTTGCTTCCTTCCTTTCATCTCCATCTCCATCCCTTCCCCTTCAATTCTCCTTCCTTCCTTCCTTCCCCCTTCATCTTCCTTCCTTCTCCATCTCCTTTCCCCTTCAGTCTTCCTTCCTTCCATCTCCATCCCTTCCCCTTCAATCTCTCTCTCCTTCCTTTCTTCCCCCTTCAATCTCCTTCCTTCTCCATCTTCTTCCTTTCCCCTTCAATCGTCCTTCCTTCCTTCCATCTCCATCCCTTTCCTTTTAATCTCTCTCTTCTTCCTTCCTTCCTTCCCCTTCAATCTCCTTCCTTCCTTCCTTCCTTCCCCCTTCAATCTTCCTTCCTTCCTTCCATCTCAATCTCCATCCCTTCCCCTTCAATCTCTCTCTCCTTCCTTCCTTCCTTCCCCCCTTCAATCTCCTTCCTTCCTTCCTTCCCCCTTCAATCTCCTTCCTTGTCCATCTCCTTCCTTTCCCCTTCAATCTTCTTTCCTTCCTTCCTTCCATTTCCATCTCCATCCTTTCCCCTTCAATCTCTCTTTCCTTTCCCCTTCATCTTCCTTCCTTCCCCATGTCCTTTCCCCTTCAATCTTTTTTCCTCCCATCTCCATCCCTTCCCCTTCAGTCTCTCTCTCCTTCCTTCCTTCCCCCTTCAATCTCCTTCCTTCTCCATCTTCTTCCTTTCCCCTTTAATCTTCCTTCCTTCCTTCCATCTCCATCTCCATCACTTCCCCTTCAATCTCTCTCTCCTTCCTTCCTTCCTTCCCCCTTCAATCTCCTTCCTTCCTTCCCCCTTCAATCTCATTCCTTTTCCATCTCCTTCCTTTCCCCTTCAATCTTCTTTCCTTCCTTCCATTTCCATCTCCATCCCTTCCCCTTCAATCTCTCTCTCCTTCATTTCCCCTTCATCTTCCTTCCTACTCCATCTCCTTTCCCCTTCAATCTTCCTTCCTTCCATCTCATTCCCTTCCCCTTCAAACTCTCTCTCCTTCCTTCCTTCCTTCCCCCTATAATCTCCTTCCTTTCTTCCTTCCCCTTCAATCTTCCTTCCTTCCTTCCTTGCATCTCCATCTCCATCCCTTACTCTTCAATCTCTCTCTCCTTCCTTCCTTCCTTCCCCCTTCAATCTCCTTCCTTGTCTATCTCCTTCCTTTCCCCTTCAATCTTCCTTCCTTCCTTCCATTTCCATCTCCATCCCTTCCCTTCAATCTCTCCTTCCTTCCTTCCTTCCCCCTTTAATCTCCTTCCTAGTCCATCTCCTTCCTTCCCCCTTCAATCTTCCTTCCTTCCTTCCATCTCAATCTCCATCCCTTCCCCTTCAATCTCTCTCTCCTTCCTTCGTTCCTTCCCCCCTTCAATCTCCTTCCTTCCTTCCTTCCCCCTTCAATCTCCTTCCTTGTCCATCTCCTTCCTTTCCCCTTCAATCTTCTTTCCTTCCTTCCTTCCATTTCCATCTCCATCCTTTCCCTTTCAATCTCTCTCTTTCCTTTCCCCTTCATCTTCCTTCCTTCTCCATGTCCTTTCCCCTTCAATCTTTTTTCCTCCCATCTCCATCCCTTCCCCTTCAGTCTCTCTCTCCTTCCTTCCTTCCCCCTTCAATCTCTTTCCTTCTCCATCTTCTTCATTTCCCCTTCAATCTTCCTTCCTTCCTTCCATCTCCATCTCCATCCCTTCCCCTTCAATCTCTCTCTCCTTCCTTCCTTCCCCCTTCAATCTCCTGCCTTGTCCATCTCCTTCCTTTCCCCTTCAATCTTCCTTCCTTCCTTCCTTCCCCCTTCAATCTCCTTCCTTGTCCATCTCCTTCCTTTCCCTTCAATCTTCCTTCCTTCCTTCCTTCCATTTCCATCTCCATCTCCATCCCTTCCCCTTCAATCTCTCTCTCCTTCCTTTCCCCTTAATCTTCCTTCCTTCTCCATCTCCTTTCCCCTTCAATCTTCCTTCTTTCCATCTCCATCCCTCCCCCTTCAATCTCTCTCTCCTTCCTTCCCCCTTCAATCTCCTTCCTTGTCCATCTCCTTCCTTTCCCCTTCAATCTTCCTTCCTTCCTTCCCCCTTTAATCTCCTTCCTTCTCCATCTCCTTCCTTTCCCCTTCATCTTCCTTCCTTCTCCATCTCCTTTCCCCTTCATCTTCCTTCCTTCTCCTTCTCCATCTCCTTTCCCCTTCAATCTTCCTTCTTTCCATCTCCATCCCTTCCCCTTCAATCTCTCTCTCCTTCCTTCCCCCTTCAATCTCCTTCCTTGTCCATCTCCTTCCTTTCCCCTTCAATTTTCCTTCCTTCCTTCCTTCCATCTCCATCTCCATTCCTTCCCCTTCAATCTCTCTCCTTCCTTCCTTCCTTCCTTCCTTCCTTCCTTCCTTCCTTCCTTCCTTCCTTCCTTCCCCCTTCAATCTCCTTCCTTCTCCATCTTCTTCCTTTCCCCTTCAAACTTGCTTCCTTCCTTTCATCTCCATCTCCATCCCTTCCCCTTCAATCTCCTTCCTTCCTTCCTTCCCCCTTCATCTTCCTTCCTTCTCCATCTCCTTTCCCCTTCAGTCTTCCTTCCTTCCATCTCCATCCCTTCCCCTTCAATCTCTCTCTCCTTCCTTTCTTCCCCCTTCAATCTCCTTCCTTCTCCATCTTCTTCCTTTCCCCTTCAATCGTCCTTCCTTCCTTCCATCTCCATCCCTTTCCTTTTAATCTCTCTCTTCTTCCTTCCTTCCTTCCCCCTTCAATCTCCTTCCTTCCTTCCTTCCTTCCCCCTTCAATCTTCCTTCCTTCTCCATCTTCTTCCTTTCCCCTTCAATCTTCCTTCCTTCCTTCCATCTCCATCTCCATCACTTCCCCTTCAATCTCTCTCTCCTTCCTTCCTTCCTTCCCCCTTCAATCTCCTTCCTTCCTTCCCCCTTCAATCTCATTCCTTTTCCATCTCCTTCCTTTCCCCTTCAATCTTCTTTCCTTCCTTCCATTTCCATCTCCATCCCTTCCCCTTCAATCTCTCTCTCCTTCATTTCCCCTTCATCTTCCTTCCTACTCCATCTCCTTTCCCCTTCAATCTTTCTTCCTTCCATCTCATTCCCTTCCCCTTCAAACTCTCTCTCCTTCCTTCCTTCCTTCCCCCTATAATCTCCTTCCTTTCTTCCTTCCCCCTTCAATCTTCCTTCCTTCCTTCCTTGCATCTCCATCTCCATCCCTTACTCTTCAATCTCTCTCTCCTTCCTTCCTTCCTTCCCCCTTCAATCTCCTTCCTTCCTTCCTTCCCCCTTCAATCTCCTTCCTTGTCTATCTCCTTCCTTTCCCCTTCAATCTTCCTTCCTTCCTTCCATTTCCATCTCCATCCCTTCCCCTTCAATCTCTCTCTCCTTCCTTCCTGCCTTCCCCCTTTAATCTCCTTCCTAGTCCATCTCCTTCCTTCCCCCTTCAATCTTCCTTCCTTCCTTCCATCTCAATCTCCATCCCTTCCCCTTCAATCTCTCTCTCCTTCCTTCCTTCCTTCCCCCCTTCAATCTCCTTCCTTCCTTCCTTCCCCCTTCAATCTCCTTCCTTGTCTATCTCCTTCCTTTCCCCTTCAATCTTCTTTCCTTCCTTCCTTCCATTTCCATCTCCATCCTTTCCCTTTCAATCTCTCTCTTTCCTTTCCCCTTCATCTTCCTTCCTTCTCCATGTCCTTTCCCCTTCAATCTTTTTTCCTCCCATCTCCATCCCTTCCCCTTCAGTCTCTCTCTCCTTCCTTCCTTCCCCCTTCAATCTCCTTCCTTCTCCATCTTCTTCCTTTCCCCTTCAATCTTCCTTCCTTCCTTCCATCTCCATCTCCATCCCTTCCACTTCAATCTCTCTCTCCTTCCTTCCTTCCTTCCCCCTTCAATCTCCTTCCTTCCTTCCCCCTTCAATCTCATTCCTTTTCCATCTCCTTCCTTTCCCCTTCAATCTTACTTCCTTCCTTCCATTTCCATCTCCATCCCTTCCTTTCAATCTCTCTCACCTTCCTTTCCCCTTCATCTTCCTTCCTACTCCATCTCCTTTCCCCTTCAATCTTCCTTCCTTCCATCTCATTCCCTTCCCCTTCAAACTCTCTCTCCTTCCTTCCTTCCTTCCTTCCTTCCTTCCCCCTATAATCTCCTTCCTTCCTTCCTTCCCCCTTCAATCTCCTTCCTTGTCCATCTCCTTCCTTTCCCCTTCAATCTTCCTTCCTTCCTTCCATTTCCATCTCCATCCCTTCCCCTTCAATCTCTCTCTCCTTCCTTCCCCCTTCAATCTCCTTCCTTGTCCATCTCCTTCCTTTCCCCTTCAATCTTCCTTCCTTCCTTCCCACTTCAATCTCCTTCCTTGTCCATCTCCTTCCTTTCCCCTTCAATCTTCCTTCCTTCCTTCCTTCCATTTCCATCTCCATCCCTTCCCCTTCAATCTCTCTCTCCTTCCTTCCTTCCTTCCCCCTTCAATCTCCTTCCTTCCTTCCTTCCCCCTTCAATCTCCTTCCTTGTCCATCTCCTTCCTTTCCCCTTCAATCTTCCTTCCTTCCTTCCATTTCCATTTCCATCTCCATCCCTTCCCCTTCAATCTCTCTCTCCTTCCTTCCCCCTTCAATCTCCTTCCTTGTCCATCTCCTTCCTTTCCCCTTCAATCTTCCTTCCTTCCTTCCCCCTTCAATCTCCTTCCTTGTCCATCTCCTTCCTTTCCCTTCAATCTTCCTTCCTTCCTTCCTTCCATTTCCATCTCCATCCCTTCCCCTTCAATCTCTCTCTCCTTCCTTTCCCCTTCATCTTCCTTCCTACTCCATCTCCTTTCCCCTTCAATCTTCCTTCCTCCCATCTCCATCCCTTCCCCTTCAATCTCTCTCTCCTTCCTTCCCCCTTCAATCTCCTTCCTTGTCCATCTCCTTCCTTTCCCCGTCAATCTTCCTTCCTTCCTTCCTTCCATTTCCATCTCCATCCCTTCCCCTTCAATCTCTCTCTCCTTCCTTCCTTCTTTCCTTCCTTCCTTCCTTCCTTCCCCCTTCAATCTCCTTCCTTCTCCATCTCCTTCCTTTCCCCTTCATCTTCCTTCCTTCTCCATCTCCTTTCCCCTTCATCTTCCTTCCTTCCCCATCTCCTTTCCCCTACAGTCTTCCTTCCTTTCATCTCCATCCCTTCCCCTTCAATCTCTCTCTCCTTGCTTCCTTCCTTCCTTCCCCCTTTAATCTCCTTCCTTGTCCATCTCCTTCCTTTCCCCTTCAGTCTTCCTTCCTTCCTTCCATCTCCATCTCCATTCCTTCCCCTTCAATCTCTCTCCTTCCTTCCTTCCTTCCACCTTCCTTCCTTCCTTCCCCCTTCAATCTCCTTCCTTGTCCATCTCCTTCCTTCCCCCTTCAATCTTCCTTCCTTCCTTCCATTTCCATTTCCATCTCCATCCCTTCCGCTTCAATCTCTCTCTCCTTCCTTTCCCCTTCATCTTCCTTCCTTCTCCATGTCCTTTCCCCTTCAATCTTTTTTCCTCCCATCTCCATCCCTTCCCCTTCAGTCTCTCTCTCCTTCCTTCCTTCCCCCTTCAATCTCCTTCCTTCTCCATCTTCTTCCTTTCCCCTTCAATCTTCCTTCCTTCCTTCCATCTCCATCTCCATCCCTTCCCCTTCAATCTCTCTCTCCTTCCTTCCTTCCTTCCCCCTTTAATCTCCTTCCTAGTCCATCTCCTTCCTTCCCCCTTCAATCTTCCTTCCTTCCTTCCATCTCAATCTCCATCCCTTCCCCTTCAATCTCTCTCTCCTTCCTTCCTTCCTTCCCCCCTTCAATCTCCTTCCTTCCTTCCTTCCCGCTTCAATCTCCTTCCTTGTCCATCTCCTTCCTTTCCCCTTCAATCCTCTTTCCTTCCTTCCTTCCATTTCCATCTCCATCCTTTCCCTTTCAATCTCTCTCTTTCCTTTCCCCTTCATCTTCCTTCCTTCTCCATGTCCTTTCCCCTTCAATCTTTTTTCCTCCCATATCCATCCCTTCCCCTTCAGTCTCTCTCTCCTTCCTTCCTTCCCCCTTCAATCTCCTTCCTTCTCCATCTTCTTCCTTTCCCCTTCAATCTTCCTTCCTTCCTTCCATCTCCATCTCCATCCCTTCCACTTCAATCTCTCTCTCCTTCCTTCCTTCCTTCCCCCTTCAATCTCCTTCCTTCCTTCCCCCTTCAATCTCATTCCTTTTCCATCTCCTTCCTTTCCCCTTCAATCTTACTTCCTTCCTTCCATTTCCATCTCCATCCCTTCCTTTTCAATCTCTCTCACCTTCCTTTCCCCTTCATCTTCCTTCCTACTCCATCTCCTTTCCCCTTCAATCTTCCTTCCTTCCATCTCATTCCCTTCCCCTTCAAACTCTCTCTCCTTCCTTCCTTCCTTCCTTCCTTCCTTCCCCCTATAATCTCCTTCCTTCCTTCCTTCCCCCTTCAATCTCCTTCCTTGTCCATCTCCTTCCTTTCCCCTTCAATCTTCCTTCCTTCCTTCCATTTCCATCTCCATCCCTTCCCCTTCAATCTCTCTCTCCTTCCTTCCCCCTTCAATCTCCTTCCTTGTCCATCTCCTTCCTTTCCCCTTCAATCTTCCTTCCTTCCTTCCCACTTCAATCTCCTTCCTTGTCCATCTCCTTCCTTTCCCCTTCAGTCTTCCTTCCTTCCTTCCTTCCATTTCCATCTCCATCCCTTCCCCTTCAATCTCTCTCTCCTTCCTTCCTTCCTTCCCCCTTCAATCTCCTTCCTTCCTTCCTTCCCCCTTCAATCTCCTTCCTTGTCCATCTCCTTCCTTTCCCCTTCAATCTTCCTTCCTTCCTTCCATTTCCATTTCCATCTCCATCCCTTCCCCTTCAATCTCTCTCTCCTTCCTTCCCCCTTCAATCTCCTTCCTTGTCCATCTCCTTCCTTTCCCCTTCAATCTTCCTTCCTTCCTTCCCCCTTCAATCTCCTTCCTTGTCCATCTCCTTCCTTTCCCCTTCAATCTTCCTTCCTTCCTTCCTTCCATTTCCATTTCCATCTCCATCCCTTCCCCTTCAATCTCTCTCTCCTTCCTTTCCCCTTCATCTTCCTTCCTACTCCATCTCCTTTCCCCTTCAATCTTCCTTCCTCCCATCTCCATCCCTTCCCCTTCAATCTCTCTCTCCTTCCTTCCCCCTTCAATCTCCTTCCTTGTCCATCTCCTTCCTTTCCCCGTCAATCTTCCTTCCTTCCTTCCTTCCATTTCCATCTCCATCCCTTCCCCTTCAATCTCTCTCTCCTTCCTTCCTTCTTTCCTTCCTTCCTTCCTTCCTTCCCACTTCAATCTCCTTCCTTCTCCATCTCCTTCCTTTCCCCTTCATCTTCCTTCCTTCTCCATCTCCTTTCCCCTTCATCTTCCTTCCTTCCCCATCTCCTTTCCCCTACAGTCTTCCTTCCTTTCATCTCCATCCCTTCCCCTTCAATCTCTCTCTCCTTGCTTCCTTCCTTCCTTCCCCCTTTAATCTCCTTCCTTGTCCATCTCCTTCCTTTCCCCTTCAGTCTTCCTTCCTTCCTTCCATCTCCATCTCCATTCCTTCCCCTTCAATCTCTATCCTTCCTTCCTTCCTTCCACCTTCCTTCCTTCCTTCCCCCTTCAATCTCCTTCCTTGTCCATCTCCTTCCTTCCCCCTTCAATCTTCCTTCCTTCCTTCCATTTCCATTTCCATCTCCATCCCTTCCGCTTCAATCTCTCTCTCTTTCCTTTCCCCTTCATCTTCCTTCCTTCTCCATGTCCTTTCCCCTTCAATCTTTTTTCCTCCCATCTCCATCCCTTCCCCTTCAGTCTCTCTCTCCTTCCTTCCTTCCCCCTTCAATCTCCTTCCTTCTCCATCTTCTTCCTTTCCCCTTCAATCTTCCTTCCTTCCTTCCATCTCCATCTCCATCCCTTCCCCTTCAAACTCTCTCTCCTTCCTTCCTTCCTTCCCCCTTCAATCTCCTTCCTTCCTTCCCCCTTCAATCTCATTCCTTTTCCATCTCCTTCCTTTCCCGTTCAATCTTCCTTCCTTCCTTCCATTTCCATCTCAATCCCTTCCCCTTCAATCTCTCTCTCCTTCCTTTCCCCTTCATCTTCCTTCCTACTCCATCTCCTTTCCCCTTCAATCTTCCTTCCTTCCATCTCATTCCCTTCCCCTTCAAACTCTCTCTCCTTCCTTCCTTCCTTCCTTCCTTCCTTCCTTCCCCTATAATCTCCTTCCTTCCTTCCTTTCCCCTTCAATCTTCCTTCCTTCCTTCCTTCCATCTCCATCTCCATCCCTTCCCCTTCAATCTCTCTCTCCTTCCTTCCTTCCTTCCCCCTTCAATCTCCTTCCTTCCTTCCTTCCCCCTTCAATCTCCTTCCTTGTCCATCTCCTTCCTTTCCCCTTCAATCTTCCTTCCTTCCTTCCATTTCCATCTCCATCCCTTCCCCTTCAATCTCTCTCTCCTTCCTTCCCCCTTCAATCTGCTTCCTTGTCCATCTCCTTCCTTTCCCCTTCAATCTTCCTTCCTTCCTTCCCCCTTCAATCTCCTTCCTTGTCCATCTCCTTCCTTCCCCCTTCAATCTTCCTTCCTTCCTTCCATTTCCATTTCCATCTCCATCCCTTCCGCTTCAATCTCTCTCTCCTTCCTTTCCCCTTCATCTTCCTTCCTTCTCCATGTCCTTTCCCCTTCAATCTTCCTTCTTTCCATCTCCATCCCTTCCCCTTCAATCAATCCTTTCTTCCCCCTTCAAACTCCTTTCTTGTCCATCTCCTTCCTTTCCCCTTCAATCTTCCTTCCTTCCTTCCATTTCCATCTCCATCCCTTCCCCTTCAATCTCTCTCTCCTTCCTTTCCCCTTCATCTTCCTTCCTTCTCTATCTCCTTTCCCCTTCGATCTTCCTTCCTCCCATCTCCATCCCTTCCCCTTCAATCTCTCTCTCCTTCCTTCCTTCCCCCTTCAATCTCCTTCCTTGTCCATCTCCTTCCTTTCCCCTTCAATCTTCCTTCCTTCCTTCCATTTCCATCTCCATCCCTTCCCCTTCAATCTCTCTCTCCTTCCTTTCCCCTTCATCTTCCTTCCTTCTCCATCTCCTTTCCCCTTCGATCTTCCTTCCTCCCATCTCCATCCCTTCCCCTTCAGTTTCTCTCTCCTTCCTTCCTTCCCCCTTCAATCTCCTTCCTTGTCCATCTCCTTCCTTTCCCCTTCAATCTCTCTCTCCTTCCTTCCTTCCTTCCTTCCTTCCCCCTTTAATCTCCTTCCTTCTCCATCTCCTTCCTTTCCCCTTCCTCTTCCTTCCTTCACCATCTCCTTTCCCCTTCATCTTCCTTCCTTCTCCATCTCCTTTCCCCTTCAATCTTTCTTCTTTCCATCTCCTTCCCTTCCCCTTCAATCTCTCTCTCCTTCCTTCCCCCTTCAATCTCCTTCCTTGTCCATCTCCTTCCTTTCCCCTTCAATCTTCCTTCCTTCCTTCCCCCTTCAATCTCCTTCCTTGTCCATCTCCTTCCTTTCCCCTTCAATCTTCCTTCCTTCCTTCCATCTCCATCTCCATTCCTTCCCCTTCAATC